>JAODOY010077463.1:0-15586 GCA_025399855.1 Forbesichthys papilliferus
AAATTGGCAGGTTTGTTTAAATAAATGTTTGTTTAGCTGCACGCCGCCATGTTTAATCAAGCCGCCATGTTTTCGGAATCGGTTGATTGTGTTCTGACAGCCTAATTCACCCCTGATTTATTTGTTTCTTGGCTTACACTATCATAAGCTTTTGCCGTTTCAGGCTACCTGCTATTCTTCGGCGCTGTCTTACTCCTCCGCAACGCGACAGCATGTCTTTTCTTATTCCCTTTATTTTTCTTCCTCTTGCACCTATTATTGCTCTCACAGTTTCAGCTACACTTTTAGCTTCACAAGATGGCTGCAACTTAATGGCATAAAGAACATGTTGGATGCTCTGCCACCTTCCACCAGGAGCTACGCTGTTGTTGTGAGGGAGAAGGTTCAGATGATCAGGGCTGCCCAATCCTAGTCCTGGAGAGCTACCGCCCTGCATGTTCTAGATGTTTCTTTGCCCCAACACCCCTGACTCATAGGAATGGCTCGACGTATCCCTGCTCCAACACACCTGATTCTAATGAATGGGTCGTCATCAAGCACTGCAGAAGCCTGATATCTAAAACATGCAGGGCGGTAGCTCTCCAGGACCAGATTTGGGCAGCCCTGGCTTAAATCTAATGGATCTGTGTATGGGGAAAATCTCTAGGCTGTAATTCTGACTCTGATGTCGGTTTGACCTCAACAGCAGGACATCTGGTGTCTCTGCGAGTCTTGGCAGTGAGAGAAATCACCGTAGCGTCATCGTCGATAACAGTCCCGTGGGGTGTTTCAATGCAAACCAACAGCATAACTCAAAGGATTAACGTCAGTTAGCCTGACGTTGGGTTCACGGCCGGCCAGAGTGCGATGCTTGTTAAAGTAAGCGTCACAGTTCCACCAAGCCTCACGTCACACTGTTCAACGATTCATATAATCCACAGATGATGTGCATTTTGTTCTATATCCATCTGTTGTGGTGTGACTTAGTCATAAATGAACATGAGCTAGTCTAATATGGAGGCGGTGGGCACACATTAATAAAGAAATGTGAGCCTTGCTGAGGGAGACATTGTTCCTTAACCCACGTCAGAGCAAGAAAAACTCGTTAGAATTTAGAGAGAGCAGGTGACAGATTTAGCATAGGGATGGTCTGAACGTCTGCACGTCAACAGACCTGTCAGCTATTAGCAGCATGCAGACTAACACTGTTAGAACGATGTGCGTCTTCGCTCCTTTCTCCACACACATGCCCTCGCCTGCGGCTGACTGCAGAAACACACCTGATCTCATCTGTCTTTCTCACCCCCATTCCCAGGTGCATGTCTCGTTTTATGCCTCATTAATAAGACTAGGGTGGGATATGCTTTTGAAATGGCTGCTAACGATGTATAACATGGGTAAAAACAAACAGGTGTACAGATGAGTCCGTTTGCATGCAGATGCGCGTGTGCCTTTTATGTTTGTGTGCACGTGCATTTGTGTGCGTAAGTGTGTGCGCGTGCGTAAACCTGCATTTGAATTTTTGCATTTGTCCTGCTAATGAAGCAGATCGTAGACGCCGCTAGAGGAGTCACGCACCTCCGACTGGCTCAGCAGATAAGACGATGCAGCGCGGCTGCTCTGGCAGGTCAGCAGAATCCTTCCCGCGCCGTATCACGTGCCACGGGCTGCACATTAGCCACAGCTCACAGAGGTCCACAGGTTAATGCAATGAAATGAAGACTCAAGCCTGTAGGGACCGCTACACCCTAATGAGATAACCTCCATTGAGGGTGCAAATTAGTGAAGGTAAGTGAACGGCCATTAGGTAAAACTCAGAGCAAAGGCAGCCAGCTGTGTGCATATAAACTAAAAAATCACGTTGTCAACAATTCTGCGGTATACGTGTGTGTGTGTGTGTGCGGTTGTGTGTGTAGGGCTGACCGTTGAAATTATCACCTGTCGAAGGTAATAGTACACCAGTCAGTCCCCTGGTGTGAAAATGTGTGTGTGTGTGTGTGTGTGCGCGTTTGGGAGTGTGCCTGCAGCGTGTGTGTGTGTGTTCATGAGTCAGGTAGCCCCTATGTACACTTACTGTGAATGTGAAATGTATTATGTGAAATTAAAAGATGTTAATGCCGTCGCTTTAGAACCAACGTGCCAGCAGGAATAAATTACATTGAATCATATGCCTTGGTCCCGGAGCTTAACGCTCATGCAAGAGAGACTTCTGTGTTCTCGTATAGAACAGAGGCGGAGCGATAAAGGTGGGTGGAGACGTGACACGATTAGCATTGCTTTAGCGCAGCACATTTCTCTGGCAGCCTTACAACCTTATACAATATAGCTCCATAAATTATTAGCATGGTAATACAATTACTGTAAGTAGGGAATGGTACAGTAACGTGTGATATCTGTATGCATGGGAACATAACGATCATTTACAAAACTACCATTGAACTGTTTTCAATCACTTTATGATTGTGTTTCATTCAGCACTTTTGTCAAACAAAAAAATATATAATACTTTTATTGAATATACAAATTAAATACAAAAACAATAGATGAAACAATGTAAATACTGTTGTAAACAAATACTGTATATTATATCTAAAGCCGTGTGTTTGTTGCCTATCCATAACATGATGTTGGCCTACAGCAAGGCTAATGACTGGGTCATTATCAGGCTTCTAACAACAAATTCATGAGAATCAGGTGTGTTGGAGTAGGGAGACATCTAGAACATTCAGGACAGCGGCCCTCCAGGACTGGAATTGTATAGCCCTGGCCTACAGTATACGTTGAGTAACTTGCTGGATAGAGGGAAACAGCGCTCTGTGATTATTGCGTCATTTTGCATCTACCTCATTTAGGTGATTTTAAGCTGTCTTTAGCAGAATGGCTAACAATTACACCTAATTCAAGTGGGATCCTATTTCAACAGAGCAGTGCCCTGTCTAGATGGGGCGTAGATAAAGTATCCTATTTGAAAGTGCCATATCCAAATTATCAAAGCATCGCAATCAGTTGTTTATATACTCACATTTTCACATCTTTACAATTTCCAGTAAAGGCCTAAAAACAGTCCCAGCAATATCAATGGAATGAGTTCTGCATGGCTGCTCCACACTTAATTGGCTCTGCTTGAGAACGTGTGTCTACAGGACATTCTGTAGCTATTGCATTATGCGTGAAATGTGAAATATGAGAAACACAAATTTTCCCTATTACACTGTTATTAAGAAGACTTTTCCATGGCACAGCATGCTGCTATCTGATAAGCTGGCTAGAGCAATGTCCTAATTTCTCTAATTGGCTGCCGGTAAAATAACAATCAAGAGAAATGGTCCGTGATACACACTCGCCAAGTCCAGTGATCATCACGGGGCGCGTTCCTCCGAGACTTTATTAGCGATACAATGTAAGCTGTTACTGTGCGACTTGGCTTCCGATATAAAGAATGGCTTCTAATCATCTAATGGATGGTTTATAGGGGACTGGGCTGGCAAAGGATTATACAATCTGGTGTGATTACCTCTCCTTTCTCTGTCAAGGTAATGAACACACTTCATCAGCCCCAGGAACTATTCCAGATAGCTGCGTGCATCTGTCCAGGAAGATACTGTACAGTGGGTGTTTGAAGGGTTGACAATATTAGTGTGTGTGTGTGTGTGTGTGTGTGTGTGTGTGCATACATGAGTGCATCCTTAGTGAAGACAAATACCATGCACAAATCTACGATAGGGTACATAACTTTCATGTGTGTTGTGGGTACACTACTGTAATTGGTAAAATAACTGCATTTATCGCTTTACATTATTTGCCTCACATTCAAACTCTATGAGTTAGGCTGCTTAGTATTTTCTTGTTGTGTAGGTGTGTGTGTGTTTGTGTGTGTGTGTGTGTGTCTGTGTTGGGGGGGGGGGGCGGGGCGGCGGGAGCATTAATTGGAAAGTCTCTAAGTGTCGTCTTTCTGTGCTTGAGGTCAATCCAGAGTTGCACATTTAATCAAATGTAAGGGTACTGATACTAGAAAGGTGCCGATGACACCTTGCCTTTACAAACTGTTTGATACCCCATTCTTTTAAGTATCGGTACTTTTACAATAAGTTTTAATAATAATGTTTGCATAAACGCCATATTTCCTGTTTGCATACAGGGCTGTGGTTCCACTCCCTGTGCACATATCGTTCTCTTTTCTCGTGCACCTTTCTTTTAACGTGACTAGGCAAGTCGGCTGTAAGGTCAATGATAATGCAGTCTAATTTGGATTCATCATCTGAACTACAAATGTGACATCTCTTTCCAAATGTAACATTCCATGGGCATCTTGTATGCATCTGCTGTATATTCTTGTCAATCAATACAATACTACAATACTATGCCCAGAAGAGCACAGACCTACGCCAAGGTGGTAAATTAATAAAGTGATATGCATCCATTGATAAAGCTGACTGTCAAAAGAAATCTCAAATGTTCGATCTGTATTCAAGATCCCCAGGATCTTAATTTAATTCCAATGAACCCCGTACAAACACACACAATCAACTTGAATGTTTACTTTCCGCTCCCTTCCTATCGCTACCCTGTATCTAGTCTCGAAGAGCCAGCCTTTACTTATTTAAAGTCTGGGACACAGTGCTGGCTAACTGAGTCAAGATCCGCCTACTTGACAGGAGAGGTATTATGATTGACATGATAACAACCAACTGTACTGTAGCTCAATAACAAAGTCGGATGTTACCTTATACAGAGGAATTCTTTGAGAAACTTACCAACACGACTGCATTGGAATTACAGATAAAGTCTTCTTGAGTGACAATACCATGCTGATTGGGTGTATTTCACTCAACGAGATTGATAGAATAACTAAATATTATATAACTGTTTACATTATACTAGCCTACGGGTGGAAAGAAAAACTGTAAGACCCCAAAACGGCTGTTTGTCATGTAGCATATATGCCTATATGCAATTTTAAGATAAATGGTTGAAAATATATCCAAATATGCTTGCTGTTTGACATGTTTGTGTTACACACATCTAGACGAAAATTCTTATACATTTATTTCTAATCCATCCAAAAATAAAAATCACACAAATGGCAAATAGTGGCAAGTGCTCGTAGGAAAAATACATTTAACGTTGCACGTAAACAACGATGCTGTCGGGAAACGTGCTGATAAAATATCGTGGCACTTTAGCTCAGTAGTTGGTTTTAAACAGGGCTACATATCAACAGCTGGTATTACAGTAAACAGTACAGTAAACCTTGTGATGTCTGAATGTCTACTTGCCCTTATCTAAATTAACATAATTTGCCTGGGGAAATTAGACTAGTAGCTGATGCATTAATGGCACATTTTCTAAACACATCATTTTCTGGATCTGTGAAGTCTAAACATTTCGTTTTTTTCCATGTGTATCTGTGGAACGCTGGGTTATACACATTAAATGTAAATGTGTTATACAAACAGGAAACACATTTATTCAAGTGTCAAAAGAGTCTGTCTTATAATATAATCCAGTGTGCAAGATAGGTTAGCTGCAGATAAGACGATGGTTCTGGCCTGTCTTCTATATAACCAAATCTTAGATGAAAATCTGAATCGTCTATAGGGCTTCATGCCACTCACATGTGCATGTGAACGACCTGTGTCAACATGCAAATGCACATTCCATCCGGTGAATGATCAAAAATTCGTAATTATTGGTTGAGGCCCATGACACGGATTGGACCTACTACAGCTTTCTTAAGAGATAACTTCGAACGTAATAGGCCTACTCCCGTGTGCAACTTAGATTGTTGCTCAAAATGAACAAGATTTAGTGTTGTCACAACAATAAATCTGTCTGAGGAGTGGTACCATAGTGTGTACTTGTGTGACAAGGCAAGAAGAGGCAATATGTTACAGTTTAGCTTTAATGTCCAACTCTTTTTTGGCAATCTTTAAACGTTATCTGTCTGTCTCATAAGCTGCTATGACAGGCCATAGCTCACACTCAGGTCAGCTGTCTGTGGACTGGAATGGATGATAGATCAGTGCAGCGCAAAGGTGACACTCAAGATGAAGATGAAATGTAGAACAGCTTTTTTATAGGATCGTTAGGCCTTTGTGGGTGTTGAATAAATATGTGTGTATTAATGTGTGTTGTGTGTGTGCTCCCATACTTTACATGCATCGCCAATAGGTACCTATTGTAGCAAGGTTGGGTATATTTCATGGTGCTTTAGTCTGTGATGCTGTTTTTGCTAAGTAAGCTGCTGTATTTGTGTGTGTGTGTGTGTGCGTGTGTGTGTGTGCGTGTGTGGTTTCCCCCACCTCCCCAGTGGGGGGTTGCCCTGCTTTTGTCCTGCTGGCAGAGGCCCTCCTCTGGGGAACAGTCCAAACCTTGATGATGGATGGAGCTCCAAAAAAATGTAAAATAAATAAACAAGGCCCAGTAGCCTATCTCACAGTAGCAACACACACGCTCGCGCACGCACGCACATGCACACACACACCTGTATGAATTCAGTCTGCTCATACCTTTGCTTATGTTGTGAACATGATGTTTTTTTTTTTTGCAGACTTACTAAGGACATTGTATTTACCATCTTAAACTGTTTAGTCAATTAAGGGAATCCATGTAGAAAGTAAATATTTAGATATTCTTCTAGTTGACAATGAACAGATATTGGTAGTGCACTATTGGACACTTCATTATTGAACACTGGGCAACATGGTGGCCCAGTGGATAGCACTGTGGCCTCACAGCATGAAGGTCCCGGGGTCGTACCCCGGTCGGCCTTTGCATGTCCTTCTCGTGTCTGCGTGGGTTTCCCCTGGGTGCTCCGGTTTTCCCAACTACCTACAGTAGGTTCACTCTCTATTCAGTGCCATGTGACCAGTGACATTGGCTTCAATCTGGAGTCGGGCGCTGCACAGCGGCTGCCCACTGCTCCCTTGAGGGATAGGTTAAATGCAGAGGATGAATTGTGCTACATGTATGTGACAATAAATGCACATTACCTATATTCAGCAACATTCTTCCAGTGAGAACCACTGACTAGGGCATCCATTCAGTAAAGCGTAATGAAAGGTACATATGGTTACTACATAGACATTGGAGACAGGTGGGATAGACATGAGAGGACATTTTGTATATAAGATCTTCAGAGGAAAATCAGATCCTTGGATAATTATTTTTAAAGAGAGAGCAAATGTGTTAGTACTGTGCAAGTTTGTGTGGATTCAATGTGTGTTAAAGGAAGCACAAAGAATCACGCATTATTCAAATTAGAAAGATAAACAATGCTACTACAACTACATCAACGCAATACATACAAATTTGACTAAAGCTAACCAGCTACAGTAGCTATATGCTTCAAACACTACCTTACAAGCCCAAAGAAACTATGGCACCCACAATACCCTGTTGTGGTAATAGGCAAGGGAAAGTTTAACATAATTATTGATGTTTACATGACACCATTGGGACAGCTAATTCAAAACAAACAATTACAGTTACAATTAGGACGCAATCTAAACGGCTCACAGTGTTTAGAGAACATACTGGCGTTTGCATTTCGCAGTTTGAATGTACTCATTACCAGTGTTACCAGTGTTAGTGGCAGTAACTAGTTAATAATAACTAGTTAATAATAACTAGTTACTGTACTAGTAACTACAGTAACTAGTTTCTAGTAACTATTAACTAATATAACTTTTTCAAGTAACTAATTACTTTTTATAAAACAATAATAATATTACAATTACTATAATATTACAAGTAATGCTGCATTACTGCATTACAAGAATGAGATATCTGGTCCTAGCAAACATAGGGTAGGCTAATAAACCAACCTGTTCAATCATCTGGTTTCATCAATGTTTTCAATTTTGGCTGACGGCCGACTCCTAAGGTTAAATATTGTTCCAATAAAGAGGATTCTGTTCTAAAATAAGATGGCTACACAGGTTGTCATTTTTTGTAAAGGACGAGGCAGGGTAGTGACTGTAAAATAATAATATAGTATCACAACCAGTAACGTAAGTAATTACTAATACCCAGTAATAAGTAAAGTAATTTCATTACTTTTTGAAGGAGTAAAAAGTAAATAGTAACTTATTACTATTCCTGGGTAACTTGCCCAAAACTGCTCATCACACAAACAGAAGGGCTCTATACATGGCACAGCAAGGTGCACATGTCAATAGAGTCTCTCTCTCCATGCATACGCACCCACCCACACGCACACACACACACACAGACGCACGCGCATGCACACGCACACACCCACACACACGCACGTCTATTGCCATGGTGAGAAGATATGATCTGTAGAGGAATATTGAAAAGGTCAGCCTGCTCTCCTGTGAGAGACTGGCAGTGTGTTATGGGTAAACAGCATGTCTGAAACCTGTTAGATACAGCGCTGGGTAGCACTTTCTCTCTCTCTTTCTCTCTCTCTCTCTCTCCTCCCCTCCACTCTATGTATTTCTGGATGACTGAAGTTCTAAGGAATTGGCATGTTTGTGCACAATATTGTGTGGTACCTTTTAAATGTCATCTGCTGGATGGTGGATAATTTTACACATATAGGCATGATAGTTAAAGGCACAAATAGGCACGGATGGGTAGAATCAAAGTCATCTTTTATTCTGTATTGCTTTTTCAAGAGGTTGGTTTTATAGGTTTAGAATAGATTTGTCCAATTAGATTGAGTATACAGGCACGTGCTTACATACCAGAAAGTCAGTAATGGAAACCTTTTTCCTGTTTTAAAACTGTTGGCATGTTGAGTCTGCACCTATTTACTTCATTCCCTATCTATATATGAATAGATACTTTAAATATGGAGGCAGGATCCCGTACCGTGGCTGTCGATTCAAGCTTTTCAGCTTTTCAGATTTTCTAAGAACTCAGTAATTTAAGTCCAGAGCTATGAATACCGTTGTGTAACACCATTTGCCATTGCTTCATTTTAAATGTGTACTTCACATCTCTTCAATACCTCCGATGGTTGAAAACACTTTTAAATCACACTTTTCTGTGCCTCGGGCTCCAATTTTTGAAATACTTTGTAAATGTTTTTTTTTTATTTCATTTATGCAGCTGCAGAAAGTACAACATCAAGTAAAAAAGTACAAGTAAAAAAAAAAAAAAAAAGACTAAAAGTAAATAATTCAACAACAACAACAACAACAACAACACACAATACTTCTACATCTAATAAGATATTTATATTATGCAAAAATGCTGCAATGGCATAAAAACCACCATTATTCTGTTGCTTTAAGTATTTTGTTAAGAGAGATCCGGGCTTCTCTGAGCCCTCGGGGGGAAATTACACAACTCCTTTGTTCTGACTTGATTAAATAAACCTCTTCCAGCGGTGCCCTCTGCATGCCTCTTTATATGCATTCAGTGTCTCCGACACAGACCCTCAAACACAAGTGTGACGGTAGACACTATTGCAGGGAAATAGCACACACACACACACACACACACACACACACACACATGCACACACACACACACACACACGCACAGACGCAAACACACACACACACACTGCACTGACAGAAGAGCTGTAGAGTTAAAGTAAGACTCTAGGCTCAACCCGACCAGCGATCCAGTTTGCTGAACTTTCCGCTCTACCAACGCTTCTGCTGAGATTAAATAAAGCCAAGCTCCTCTCTCTCTCCATCTGTCCATTGGACCAGCCATTCCACACTCTCTTTCTGCCTCTCCGTTTCTGACCTGCAACCTCCACCTTGTCATTCTGCCTGCGTCTGCATTCAGGATTATTAACCAACCGTGTCTCACCCCTTTGAGTGATTGTGTATGCACATGCATTTTCATTATGCTTGCACATGTGCGGAACCCTACACTGATGACCAATTATCTCTCTAAATGATCTGGTTCGTGCCGAGGAATCGTCCCACAGCATAAAGGCAGCTTGGAAATAAAACCAGCAGCAATATTCCATATGCTCGGCTAGTCCTCTGTTTAAATCCTAATTTTTGTTCCTTCCTTCTGGAGAATGATTGTGCAACCGGATCATCTAGCAGAGACTGGCTGAATGGAGTTTTAGCAATTTATTGCTGGCATAATGGTGTTAGCATTGGGACTCTAGGGTGAATCCATTATTGAAAGGTAGTGTGAGGAAACATTGTTTACATAATTCCAATATTTTAATGTATATTCACATTCAATTCACAGGACACTGTCATTATGTACGTTTAGTTAATACAGTACACCCGCATAGTTGTGTTGTCCTTGTACTGTCAGCCCTGGCCAAACACACACACACACACAGTGCCTTTCTCAGCGCTGCGCTCCTCCCTAATAAAGACCTCCGTCTGAGCCGATTCAGGGAAAGGTAAGAGTCTGTGGGCTCAGAGACAGTGCAGGGAGGATTTCCTGCTCTCTTGCTGTCAAGCCCAACAGGGTTATGTAGGGTTAAAACGTAAGGGGAGGGAGACCACTTAACAATGGCTACTCACAATAGTTCTCACCGTTATTCTGATGAAGGCAGGACAGCAGAATACACAAGAAGAAGAACAGATAGGTAAATAATCAATAGAGTGTGGAAAAAAACAGAAAAGAAGCCATTATCTGCCACCATCACATTGTCAACATTGTAGTTTTACGGGGGGCCGCATAAGTGCCAGGACACTCCTGGCGGTTTGTCCGTTTAGCCATGACGGCACGAGCGACGGGCGTGTTTTGCAGCTCCCAGCAGAACACAGTCAAGACAAGCTAACCTCTCTATGGTTTCCCTGACAGGTGGGTTATGTGGAAGAGCTGTGTTTACTGCCACCTGTCACCGCAGGGCTGCCTAGTAATCTCCGTGCTTGGCCTTTCCACGACCTGTTGTCCCTTCCTGGGACCTGCCCAGAAACAGATGAGCTAGTGTTGCTGAGTGGGGGCTCTTATCTTCCCCACTGTGTCTATCTCATAGTGTATCTCCACTCCTGAAAATACGTTCCTTTTGTACTGCGGTGACAAAGGGAAAAAAAGCCTGCTTGTTGCCACTGCTCTATTCCTGACCAGTAATAAATCAACTGTCCAGCAACTCAACCTGCATTCCTGCATCTTCACAACAACAACAACAGAAGCACTCTAGAAATAACCAGTGTTGCAAAACTGCACTGACCATACATAATACCTTAAAGCTTATTAGACTGCCACTGTTGAGGAAACATTACGGCTGTTTAAGTGCATTTCCCTAAGATGGCAAACATACGGTCGTCCTTTTGGGTTTAGCTTGGCAAGACACAAGTGCTCCAGCCCCAGTTAATGTTTAGTAACTCCTGTGCCCACAGAAGCTTTCTCTATTTAATGGTCCAAGGTAACAGTCTCTACAATGCGCTGGGCCCCAACGGCCTTTAAAGCTGCACAGTCCACCAATAAAGATGCAGTGTAGAGGGTGATTTCCGCGGTGGGTTAACAGAGCATGGTGAGCTATAGGGGTGTTCAAGGGCCAACAGCTCTCCTGCTGCACCGACAAAACTCCTCCGGAGTTCCTCAGCTTGCTCTCTGCTCAGATCAGTTCCCTGGTTACCGATTACACTGTATATCTTCTGCCTGGGGTGTGTGTGTGTGCGCGCGCATGCGTGTGCAAGTGTGTGTATGTGTGTGTTTGAAAGGCATATCAAGATAATTAGACGACTTCATTTAGGCCGAGCACTCAAATCACATCCATATTTGTATTCAGTGGATACAATTGGACTTGGATTCACACACTGAATTGACATTACAGCAAATGTTCTGCTCTTTTGGCGATGTGTTTCTAGTGTTCTACATTGAGGTCGACAATAAAAATGATTGAGGAGATCACCTGAAGAATGCGATGGCTTCATGTTACCCAACTAATACGGTGGCATGTGAGAATAGGTGGGGCACACATTTTCAATACTACAGTAAATCTTATTAGTAGTATTGCGACCAAATTGCAGTTATATATACTGGTGCTCATGCTTAAAGTTAGTTTTACAAATGCTCCAGGTGAATCAATCAACTAACCATTTGTTTACTCAACCCTCCACATATACAATGCAATTTGGCTGCCACTGATATTCAGTATTATATGGATAGCTAATAAAACATGCATTTGTGGTCTTAGCACAGAGCCAGTTTGGGTGAGGTAGTCAGATTCGTTTTTTCCCTATATTCATCCACATTGCTGTTTATCGTAATGATGATGATGCCCAAAATAAGGCCAGAACATTGTTTATGATTACAACAGTCAAAGAAAGTTGCTTGGGAAGTTTCCTGACATTGCCGGCACCGGTCTGTACAGCGTGTTATATAGAATGTTTTGCATATCAAAGAGTAGCTCTGACGTTCACAGTGTAGTAAAATATTTACCTGTGATGGGTGGAATGTGATTGAATCTACTTCTGTTCTCTTACATTGTTTTGTTTATTCCCTCTATCTCTCTAGCACACCCTGTTTTATTTCTCTCTTGCCCCCCTCTCTTTTGTTAAACAGAATAATTTATCAAATGTTTTCAGGATGAAATAAACACATTCCTGCTCACTTTTGGGGGCACCTGTGAACGCGCTAATGGTGTTGCGTCACGGAACGTCGGAGCGGGGCTCTGCTATTGGCTCAGGGGGAACAGAGCAGAGCGGAGATGACAGGCATAACTTTCTCGGCTTCAGATTGTCTCACAGGGGAGACGTGTTTGACAAACTGAACAGATGCTGTTATCTCACACGCAGGCACGCGCACGCACGCACCGACATACACAGAGACAGACACGTCGAGACACGCACACACTTGAGGAAGTGTCATATGGCAATAAAAGGTGGATGGTGTGGAGAATGGATGCAGACAACTTGGCAAACAGTTGCTTAGTCTGCGTGTCTGCTACAACATACAGTACCGTATGTGGGACTCAAGTGCATTCATAAGACAAAGCATGACAGTTCAGTTGTTTTACTTATATACAGCCCTGGCTACATGAATAGGAAAACATACAAAGTGGTGCAGACCGCATAAAACAACAACATCCTAGCCTTCGCAATGCATTTCTAATATGTAGGGCAAAGCTTCTGCCTATATGGAAGGAAGAGGTGTTTTTGTTTTGATGTGAGTTTGAATTTAGAAAGCATTCTCGAGAAAGGCCAACCCTGCCTTAATTCACACAGGGGATAACAAAGGGGGAACGAGGAAACACCTGGTACAGGTGGAGACAAGCACAAAAAAACAACACCTGAACACAATAAGGGCAATCTGCATGTGGCACACTCAGCTTGTGGTAACCCTGCAGCGTACTCACAGGCATCGTTTTAAATGCCTGTAAAAAGCCCCATTTGTTCAAACAATTATGTCAGTACATATAGGTGAAGCAGCCATGCCAAGTGCATTCATTAATCACGAAGCAGCATCACCAGGGAATTCTGCAAGAAGAATAACCACGGACAATATTTACCGGCAAGTTACATATGAGTTTAAATGAACTGGACTCAAGTCAAGTTCATTTATATAGCCCTTAATCACATTACAGTCTCATCATGCCAGATGGATTGTTTTCACACCTCCATCTGGGGAGCTGAAGCTTTTGAGATCAGGATGGTCATGGGGGCTAGCTCCTCCCCCCCCAGGCAAGGAATAACTTCCATGAAAACCTCCAAGAAGTAACACTTTGAATGATATGCATGACATTGTGCCGCAATTAAAAACCAACACATTGTAAAAATGTAATACATTTTGCGAGTTAGTTCATTATGGGCGGTCCGTCAAATGTAGCAGTGACAGACGCAACAGGAGACCAGTCCCAGGTCCGAGGAAGTGTCCCTCCACTGGTCACGACCAGGTCCACTCAACAACCACAGGGTGTGTCTGTTTAGGAGGCTTGGCTGCAGCAGAGACTGCAGCAGATGCAGCCACCGACATCCACACATTGTCATTGCCCGGGACCATGTCAGCATCTCCCCTTGACGACACACCCCACCAAGCAGGGTACGACCAATGCTGCAATAAACCTCACAGTATGACCAGAGGGGAGATCCTTGTCAGGGTTGATGTGTTTCTCCAATACAACTTGTCACCTTGTTTAAAAAGCGTATAATGATGTAAGATTATATTATTATATATTTTTTTCCCCACATCACCATGACTTAAATACTTCTGCATGCAATAATGCAACATCATGTTCATGAATATATATAGTAATATGAAAGTTGAACTGTGTACCAAGTAAAAATTGGATTGGCCGTTACATTATTTTACCAATGTACAACATTGCAAAAGTATCAAGGAGTTGGCAGGGGTTGGACAAGGCCCAAGGACACTTGTAGTCCAGGCATACCTGGGTTTAAACACAAAGTAACCTTGCCAAAAGGCAGGGAGTTTACCACCCTAATGCATAGCCTAACAACCTAAACACTACACTATAACCGTTTGATGATGATCCCCTAATTCAAACCTATTACGCACTGAATCCTGCTGTGCTGTATCGTAGTAAAAACAAGCGGTGACGTCTATATACGAGGGAGTTGGAGCAAATAAAGCAAGGGGGGGGGGGGGGGGGTGCATATTGATTTAAAACCCGTTAACAAATGAGGTACAAGCCTGTCACGTTTAAACAGCTTGTTGTTAAAAATGCCCACACTCTTAAGCTGTGTGCCTACCCTCGTACCCATCCACCACAGCCTGAACCAGCGTGCGCTAACGTGCGCGTGCATCCGAGCACAAACACACACACACACGCACACGAACACACAATAAGTAATATTAATTATTACTTTAAGTCATAGTGGGAAGATGAATAAACTCACGTTGCGGTAGTTGAGCCACAGGAAGCCTATTTTAGCCTCCTCTGCCTCATCCTTTCCACATTCCCAGGGCAGCCGTGCACACCCATTATTACAGCCACGCCAGCTGCTGTTAACCTTGATGTGTGTGTGTCTGTGTGTGTGTGTGTGCGCGTGTGCACGTGCGAGCCAGTGAGCGAGCGAGCCATCATGCTGTAAAATGTGCTTGTGTGTATGCGTCTGTGTGCGCACATGCAGGTGTGCATGTACAGTATGTTATACACAATATATATGTGTGTGTGTATTTGTGTGTGTGTGTGTGTGTGTGTGTGTGCTGTGACAGAGAGAAACAGCAAATTATGGTATGTGTGTGTTTGTGCGTGCGTGCGTGTGTGTGTGTGTGTGAACAGGTGGGAGCTAATAAGACTGCCCCAGGCAGAGGCATCGACAGGTGCTCTGCAAATAAGGAGCGGAGGTCATGGCAACAGTGCTCCTGCTCAAAAACCCCCGCCATGCTAAACACGCTCCGTTCTACCTATATCTCCCCCCCTTCACTGTTTTGGTTATTTCACCCCCTCTGTTGTGCTTTTCTCTAGTATGAACACGCTGTTGTTTCTTTGTCCGCCATCCTCCTTAACTTTTTCCAGATAAATCTGTCCCTGCGTCATACTGCTCTAGGAATGTCTCCCGCCATTTCTATGCCTATCTTTATTTCTGTCTATTTCTGAGTGTGTGTTTGTGTCTGCCTGTCTGTACATATGTACTGTTGTCATGTCTGTCTGCCTGTCTGTCTGTGTGTATTTTTGTGTCTCTCTCTCTCTCTCTCTCTCTCTCTCTCTCTCTCTCTCTCTCTCTCTCTCTCTCTCTCTCTCTCA
>JAODOY010077474.1:0-14301 GCA_025399855.1 Forbesichthys papilliferus
GGCCGGTCTGAGTATTTCACAATCTGCTCAGTTACTGGGATTTTCACGCACAACCATTTCTAGGGTTTACAAAGAATATATATATATATATATATATATATATATACAGGAATTAAGACTCGTTATTTAAAGACAATGTTAACAGCCAAATTAAAACTCTTTCATATTGTATTGCCTTATTTGAGTCTCTCTCTCTCTCTCTCTCTTTCTCCTGCACAGGCATGTGTGTGTGTGTGTGTGTGTGTGTGTGTGAATTTAAATGTGTCTATGGGATGTGTCTGTCTGTGTGTGCATCTCTTTTTTTCCACCCCATTTCATTTACAGTCTTTAAACTCCTATGATGGTGCTTTATGTAGCAGGTCAAAGATCTGGTCCAGTGGGTGAGCAACCGTGAGACACACTCCCTCCATTCATATTGGTCAAACAGCACCTACAGGTTCCTCCCCCAAAACTACAGCCAAGCTCTCTCACATGGACATGTTACAGCCAAACGGACTGACAAACACAGAGGACAAGTTCCAAAGTACTAATTTTTCTCCAGCTGTTTGCATCTCGGACACCTGCCCGAATGACTTCACTCATGGCGATGTGGTGCAGTCGGTTAGCCTTCCAGCGGATCGCCGTTGCTCCATTGAACGCTATAGGGAGTCTGGCAGGTTCCATGCAGAAAGAGATGTCAACACTGCCGCGGGTATATGTCACCCGACAGATCCCACCTGAAGGCTTGCATATCCTTAGAGAATCAGGACAGTGAGTAGTCTACCTTTTATTTGAACAGTGGAAAGCTATTATGTGTTTATCTTTTTAAGAACTGCTTGTATGATCAACACTTTGTGTGCAGCAGTTGATTTGACTATTGTTTGCAGTTTGAATGTCTAGTTAGTGAAGTTCATCATTTACTTTGAGTAAACAGGAAGGCTGATGTTTGCCCTCCAACCAGTTAGATAAGATTTCTATGATACGTGTCATTTTATGCAATTTATCTTTAAAAATAATCCCCTTTACACATGTAACTTATGTGGCACATGCTAATATTGCCTTATGATTTTCCTAGAGTGCAGATGGAGTTATGGAACTCAGACGACAGCCCTGTGCCCAGAAACGAGTTGCTTCAAAAGGTCAAAGGGGTCGATGGCCTCCTGTGCGTGTTAACAGAGAAGGTTGATGCAGAGCTATTGGATGCTGCAGGTCAGATGACAGCACTCGGGTGCTCCTGTCTAAATGCTGTTAAGAAAACAATATGAAACCATCTTTAATGGAATGCATGTGGGGGACGCAGGGGGCATTAGACAAAACAGACATAAGGAATCCTGTCAACAGAAAAACAAGCCAGCCAAATCTGTGCCATTATCTATGTCGCAACCAGGGACTGGCACTCAAACATGCAATCATCTTACAGTTTACATCAGCCCGCCCATATGTGCAATCTTCATTACAGAGAGAAACACACTCGCCACCACCCACACATTTTCCCATAACATTTATTTGGGGGGGAAAAGCCACAGATCATATTAAATTGTGTGTGCTAAATGTGTTTGTGTGGGCATTTGTGTGCATGTGTACCAATTGTAGGTCCAAATCTGAAGATTGTGAGCACTATGTCAGTGGGCGTTGACCATCTCTCTTTGGACGAGATACAGAAAAGGTAACTCTTAACATGTTGACATTTGCCAAAATCATGCTCTATTAAAACTGTAGTACAGTTGCAGTGCATTGTCTGTATGTGTTTCTCTACAGGGGTATCCATGTGGGCTACACCCCAGATGTTCTGACAGATTCTGTCGCTGAGCTGAGTGTGGCATTGCTGCTTGCCACCTCCAGGAGACTGGTAGAGGCTGCACATGAGGCCAAAACGTAATGTTAGACATCATACAGCACTCTATGCACATTAACAGCACTATGGTTTGCAATGCCGGCTGAGCTGAGGTGTTGCGAATGTCAGTTATGAGCTCAGCGAATATCTGAATGTTATAAGGACTTTTTAAAAACGTTTTTCTCTTGTATTCTATTTGTTTTATTGTATTGGAGAAGTGGTGGTTGGGGGACTTGGAGAACTCTGTGGTTGTGTGGGCATGAACTGGCCAACAGCACTGTGGGTATCCTTGGTCTGGGGAGAATTGGTGAGCACATACAGCATACAACATGCACGCAGATACACAAAGATACACATTGCTATCAAAGCCAAAGCCTTCACAGTACAGTAATGCAAACGTAACCTGTTTCCGTTTTAGTTTTTTGATGTTTTCACATGTGCATACAGGTAATGGAATCTAATCAAATCCATTATCAGCAATGTCATTTGGAAACTTGTTTTAAAATGGTGTGTGTGTGTGTGTGTGTGTGTGCGTGCGTGCTCTGAGGTGTGGCCATTGCTGAGCGTCTTGCGGCCTTCAAAGTAAAGAAGTTCATCTACACAGACGTAGCACCCAGGCCCGGGCTGGCCAGCATGATCAATGCAGAATTTGGTGAGGGGCGTATTCACATCCATGAAAGCTAGTTGCTACCTCCATGTGCTCAGCGCACAATACGTTCTGCGCTAGCAGGGTGGGAATGACAGTGGCTTGTCACTCGCTATAGGTGGCTGATGCATGTGTGCACTAGGCTTTGTTTCTTAGAAGCATCTCCAGAAGTCACTGGTAAAATACTGTCCAATGACGTTGTAATGGTTGACCGTGGGAGAAATGTGAATATTGTAATCGAATCAAGCGACCACGTTTGTATTCTCTTTTTAGTTTCTATGGATAAGCTGGCAACACGGTCAGACTTCCTGGCTGCGTGCTGTGCTCTCACACCAGAGACCAAGGAGATCTGCAACAAAAACCTCTTCTCTAAGATGAAGAAAACATCTATTTTCATCAACAGCAGCAGGTATATGCCAAGCACACAGCAGACTAACTGCACACACAAAATCTTACACAATCACCCATGAACTAACTTGCCGGTGTGTTTGTGGCGTCAGAGGAGGTGTAGTGAATCAGCAAGATTTGTATGAGGCTCTGTCCTCTGGGCAGATTGCAGCGGCTGGACTAGATGTCACCGTGCCAGAGCCTTTGCCCACCAACCACCCCCTCTTCACACTCAAAAACTGTGGTGAGTCTGCCTGGCATCCATCTCTATACCATAGATCCACTATATATCAGGTGGAGTAAAATCACAAACGTTGACAAATTGTATCTTTGCAACTGGGTGTTAATAATAGGACCTTATTGAGCAAAGCAGTAGTAAATCACATTTCTTAATGCTGTAATTACCTTCTTCTTCTTCAGTGATTCTCCCTCATATTGCCAGTGCATCTTACACCACGCGAAATGCCATGTCTGTCCTGGCAGCCAAAAACCTGTTACTTGGCCTGCGGGGGGAGCCAATGATCAAAGAGTATATTATCTAAGGATCCAATAACTCTCAGCCACCTGCGCAGAACTGTGATGATTGTTTGACTGGTGCCTATATTTTATCCATACATGTTTATGAGACATGCCCAACATTAGAATTGACTCTCTTGTAATGTGTATTCTTGAAATATCTCATTAAAATGACAATTTACTAGAATTCCATTATTTAATTAAATCCATACAACTGACATACTGTGCACACTTCATAACTTTAGACAGAAATGACAAACATTTATGTTCTCTCATAGTTGCACTATGTTAGGTACACAAGAATCACAGAATATTTTCACTTTTGGCATAACACAAAAATAAAAGACCAGTTTTTAAACTAGAAGACATAAGGCAGTGACTTTGTTAATCTATTTAGGCTTTTTTACATTTGTTATTTTGGCATATTCACACAAGGACATTACATTAGCAATGATTCACATCAAAAGCGGTTTACACAACGGATCTAGAAGACAGCACCAAGACAATTCTTAGCAGGCCACTGGGTGAAACATGGAAGCCATTTTGTAATATTTCAACACAGGGGTAGGCCCTTAGTTGAAACTATCCTTGGTTTTATACAGCCTGCTACAAAATCTAAAAGAACAATATCTGTTTTTCCTGCTATAACAGCATCTATTCTCTGGGATATGGAAAACACAGAATAGACAGTGAAAGACTTTCCGTTTAAGCACTGGGGTCAAATCTACATGAATGAAAAATCTTAAAGCACCAAACATTGTACAATGTAATAATGTTTTCCTTAAAAAACTATACAAACAACAGCAACAAAAAATAAATCTACAGAACCGTTTAAGTACTCTATAATAAGGTGCCAAGTAGAAATTGAAGCAGTAATTGTGAAACTCTGTTTCAATCGACGGTAAAGCAAAACAATCTAAAAAAGGTTAAGTGTAATAAAATATTTGTTTAAGCTTATTAAAACAGACATGTACATAACTCAATTACTTGCCTCAATTACATTTTAGTCACATGAGCACAATTATTATTTCAATTAAGCATTGTCTAAGTGCTCTTATTGTGGATGAAACAGCAGACGCATTCTGCTGCAACTACTGTAGTAAACCTTTACAGTGGTTTCATGGTAATAGATTCGTTTTTTTGTATTCATCTCAGAAAAATATGATAAAGCCATGACAAAATGTGCAATATAACATACAAGCACTCTTAAACAAGTGCAGTAACTCCAAAATATTTTGGCAACCGTGTCAAAGTATAATACCAGTGCCCTTTAAAAAAAGGGTGCAGGCATGCATGCACTCGCACACAAATGGAAATTAAAAAATGTTACACAATCAATGCCATATTCAGTGACCTCCTCCCAAAATGCTTCTTTTTTTTTTTCTTTTGTTGTTGAGAATTATGATTCACAACAAAACGTTAACTGAAGGATTTCCAGCCCTCTCAGCTCAATATCATGTTAGTCCACAAAGTGCTCGGGCTCGTAAATACTGTATCTTGGATCGTTCGCCTTGACGTAACAACCTGGCATCACTCACAGATCAGAGTGAGCCACTCATTCTACAGCACAGATACGTTTTCAGCAGTTCCTTGCACTAGTTTACAGTAGTATACCGCTATGATACAGCTACAGGTATTTCAGTTCAGAGTCATTGAACACTGGTTCCCCGCAACAAATAAAGTTTGGGACAAACTCAACTCTTTCCAAAATCCATAATAGTCTGTAATGATGGGCAAGACATGGTGTACTTATGTAATGTAACAAGATATACTCTACATCTGCGATGCAAACTGAGGTACTTCTAAACACATGTAGCTCTAGTGAATACTGAGGTTGGCAGTACAGATACAAATCGACTGCGCACAATTTTATTCGGTGTCGCTTTTTGGGGGGGGGGGGCCAGAGCCTACAGCAGGGCATTGGGCATGTTGCTGTTTTGCCAGCGCAGGCAGGTGGTCTTGGAGTGCTTGTAAAGGTGCGAGGACTGGCTGAACCGCTTGCCACACTTGAGGCAGGCGTAGGGCTTCTCCCCCGTGTGCACGCGGATGTGCTTCTTGCAGTCTGTTAGCGTCAGGAAGGTCTTGCAGCAGATGCGGCAGGCGTACTTGCGCGCGCCCTCCACCACCAGCACGTTGTGCTCCGACAGGGCCTTCTTGCACTTGGACAGCACGTCCGCCGACGCTCGCGTCAGCTGTGGGGGCAGGGAGGTGGCCCTGCCGTCGCCCGGCAAAAACACGGGGGCGCCCAGGGAGGCGATGGAGGAGGACGAGGAGGAGGAGGACGAGGAGGGGTCTTGCAGGACGGTGCTCCTTGCTACTCCCCCGACGCAAGACGCCATCTTGGGGGCGATGCGGCGGTAGCCTGGGTAACCCAGGGAGGCTGCTGCGGCTGTTTGGCCCCCCCTAGAGGCCGCCACCAGGGAGTGCAGGCCCAGGCTGGAGCGCTGGAAGTCCAGGCCAAAGGGATCCAGACCACCGCCATCAACGCCTCCCTGTGGGTCAGCCAGTGGGTGGAGGAAGAGAGATGGGTTCTGGAGGGCCTGGTCCCCAAACCCACCCTCTGCGTGGAGCGAGGCCGGGCGCAGGGTGGAGGAGCCGGGGGTCCCGCCGGACTCCGTGCCGAGCAGGAAGCGGTGCGCAGCTGCCTCACCCGTCGTCGTGTTCGGGAGATCCTCATCATCGTTGTCCCTGGCAACCAGCCCCGCGCCCCCGGAAAAGCCCTTGGAGTGGAGGAAGTTGTAGATGTTGAAGCCGGATTTGCCGCCGCTGTCGAAACCGGCAGCTCCGGACGCTGCCGCCGCCCCTCCTCCCCCGAGGCTGTTGCCGAGCAACAGCTGGGTGCCGGAGCTGGGCCGGGGCTCGCAGGTGAAGCTGCGGTCGCTGCTCTCCGGGCTCAGCTCCACCTTGTCCTCCTCCTCGTCCTCGTCCTCCTCCTGGCCGCCGGGCTCTGCGGGGTCAGAGGTCACGTCGCTGGTCTCATCAGCCGCCTCCGGGGAGCTCAGAGGCTCTCGCTTCACCACCACCTGCGCACGCATGTACACACACACATACACACGATCACAGATACATACACACACACGCACACACATGACACAGACACAGGCATTAACATGCACACGCACACACACACATGATCACAGATGCATACACACACACACACACACACACACACACACACACACACGCACACACATGATCACAGATGCATACACACACACACACACACACACACACGCACACACACACACATGCATGCACAGACAGCAGATGTGCCACACTGCATTTAGTGTAAACTGGCAGTTACACTCGGCTGCATCTATACCAGTAGGTGGCAGCATAGAGTCCAAGAACGTCTGTTGTCTGGCTTACACAACATAATGACCCATTAATAAATACATGGCTGAATGAGCCGGAGAGGGTTCTCATACAATAAGTGTGCTCATAAATACTTTAATCTGTATTAACCTAGCTGGTTAACTTAAGTCTGTATTAACCTAGCTGGTTACTTTAATCTGTATTAACCTAGCTGGTTAATTTAAGTCTGTATTAACCTAGCTGGTTAACTTTAATATGTATTAACCTAGCTGGTTAACTTAAGTCTGTATTAACCTAGCTGGTTACTTTAAGTCTGTATTAACCTAGCTGGTTAACTTTAAGTCTGTATTAACCTAGCTGGTTAACTTTAATCTGTATTAACCTAGCTGGTTACTTTAATATGTATTAACCTAGCTGGTTAACTTTAATCTGTATTAACCTAGCTGGTTAAGAAAGTTGAGAACATTCTACCTTCTCCTCCTGCACTTCATCTTCCTCCTCCTCCGTCCCTGACTTGACCTTGGCTCCCACTCTGTCGCCATGGTGATCCCCTTCCTCCACATACTTCCTCACTCCTCCTGACTCCTCCCCCTCACAGCGGCCGCTGTCCGACTGGCTGGGCATCTGGGGGTCTTCCTGGGAACCCCCCCCAAGCGCGGCCAAGGACGCGTCCAGCTTGGAGTCGTCTCCCATTCTCTGGGAGTCGGGAGAGAGCAGGGCTCCCTCAGCCATGTCTCCGCTTCCCCCGTCCCCTCCGAGCAGAGCCCTAGCTGGGGCGGAGGGTCGCGCCCTCTGCCTGGGCCTTCCCTCCTCCGACAGCCCTCCCAGGGACGGCTTGCGCTTGTGGAAGCGCCGGTTGGGGAAAGGTGCAATCTGCACACCCGCTGCTCCCGCCGTGACCCCCGCCCCCCCCTCCTCCTCCCCCATGCCGCCCAGGGCGGAGCTCACCAGGCTCAGGCCCAGCTGCTGCAGCAGGAAGGAGCGCTGCAGCCGCGACGCGGCCGCGCCGCTAGCCGCCGCGCTAACGTTAGCCGCAACAGTAGCGCTAGCAGTCAAATTCGCCATCTGCTGCTGCTGCTGCTGCTGCTGCTGCTGCCTGTGTCTCTGGGGGTCCTGTTGGTGCTGGTGGTGGAGGGCGGGCCGCTCGGCCGAGGATGGCAGCGTGCGCGTGGTCAGGTAGTGCTTGCAGGCCTTGACCACGGTGTTGAGGTGCAGGTGCGAGGCTGCCAGCAGGACGTCCATCACGTTGCTTGCCCCGAGCATCAGCGTGGAGGTGTACATCATGTCCACCAGCGCAGCAAAGGCCTCCGCCGTCACCACCTGGTATGGTGAGCAGCAATACCCATGAGGCCTCATGAGTCAGAAAATGTACAGCGTCCGGTTGCGGTTCAGACGTAACGTATATATGTTTTGAGATGGGCCGCTTCAACATGCATTTTTGGTGTTTTTATATACAGATTAGTTGGTTTGTGCTTAAACCATCTTCTAGGTAATTGCAATTGACATCTGATTGGTTCAGGCTTGTGCCAAGTGTGCTTTTCCAACAGCGGTTGGTTACATTTGTGCACGATATACAGTATGCATGTGTTATTATTTGTTGTCCTGGTTCCTGGGCCTCTATGTAAAAGGGACAGGCAGCATGACAACAATAAACAAACAAAGAGAATGTACAATGGACATTATGTGATTAAATTGGGTTTGTACGGAGGGGTGAGTCCCCTTTATGGGAGGCGGGGTGGGGTGGGGGGCCTCCCCGAGGACATTGTGAGTGTCAAGCACTTCATTTACTTTAACTGGTTATTTTAAAGCACCATTTTTGGCGCCAACAATTAATTTATGATGGAACTCTTCATGTAAATGATAACACAAAAACCAGGCACCAGGTGACAATATATAATAGAGTATGGCTCTCAGGCATTATTAGTTTCAAATGTTCCTGTCCATCAACTTTTCTCACTTAATTTTATTCCTGCTAATAGTAAAATAAAGATTCCATGATTTGACCCAAAAGAAATGATAAGATTCCCTGATTTTCCATCTCGGAATATACTTTTTAAAGTTCCATGAAATGCCATGACCAGTGGGAACCCTGAATACAACCAGAAACATTATTCTGTATGTTTTTAACCAAGACATGGCCGCTCACCTCACTGTCGAGCTGGATCATGTTCATGCTTGCGTCTCCGTCGGCAACAGTGAACAGGGCTCGGAAGTGTGTGCTGCAAGCAGCCAGCACAGAGCGGTGGGCCTTGAAGTGGCGGCTGCCCACCACGATGACGCAATCACACAGCTGGCCATGGAGACGCTGATAGTTTAGTTGCTGGAAGATCTGCTCAAAGTGACTGGGGAAGTCCATGGTCCTAAAGGTAGGAGGGCACAGAAGAAATTGAGACAGGATAAAGGTTTCATTTCTGTATTGTTTTTTTTTTTAATCCCCATTTTATCTTTGTTTAATAATTTACAGCACTTTTAATTGCCTTGATTGTGACGGGTGCAAAGAAGCATGAGCCCCCTGGGGCAAGACCCCTTCTCACATTATCCAAGCTCTTGTCTAGGATGGTAGGTAGTACACTTTGCTAATGTTAGGAAATTATCTGAATATTATTTTTCATTTTAATAGTTGAAGGAAATAAAAAAAGTGTTTGTTTTGCCAACTGAATATTTGTACAGAAGAAGATAAGCCTAGAGCTGTTTTTTTTTATAAAGGACAAACATGTAGACACATTATTTTACTGTTAATATGAGAATCATATAGAGGGTAGTCAATTAGTTTGACCAAAGAAATAACAAATACATTTTTGGTGATTGAAAGAGTCGCCAGATATAATTCTATTTCGATTTGGCCACTGAGAGGATACCCGGTGTGGGAGTAAAGGGAGTAATGGAGATATGGGGGAATGGTGATAGAACTAGATGGTATATCACGGGGTAGTCCTACTGCTACTTATGGCTTAAGTACCGATTAAACCAAATGGCTTGGCTGTTGTCTGCCAATGTTTCCAGTGGTACAGAACAATAGTATAAATCCAACAACTGCCAGCTATAGTTGCTACTGTGTCTACTATACGGTACCGTACAGGACATCGGATTCTAAAAATGTCACAGAGGTGCCAAGCAATTTAGGTTAACCACAGAGCAGTATAGAAAACGTTACAATAACAAATAAACACATCAATCTCGTCTCTATTCACGTTTACATTAAAACGTTACACTACCTTGAGGTCCTTGTCAGATGACTGTATAATAAATTCCGTAGCAGTGCAGGGCCTTAGATCACAGCTAACAAAGCTAGCTGGCTCGCAGTTATTATTAAGATTAGCTGTTATGCTGCTTTACAGTGGGCTACTGTAAATGCTAATCAGCAATAATGCATCGTTTTGACGTGGACTACGGTACCTTTAATTTATAACTTTCATCCTATGACATATCCTGCTCTGCTCCCTAAGCCACAGCGACCCGTTTATTTATTTGGATTACATGCCATTACTGTATTTTGCCGTAAGGCGGAGACAAACAGTGATGTGCAGTGCCCGGTGGTTCGGGGAACCTAGTCATCACTGCTTCTTCAGCACTGGCACCGGTAGTGAACATGTCGTCTTTAAAATGTGTGCACTATTATATACTAATATATTTTATTAGGTCCACCATAGATAGCCCACGCGATGTATGTGTGTATTTATTTACATACTATATAGTTCGACTGGCCGTTCAACCAGACACTAGAGGGAGCCATATTCAGTTTGGGCCGCAATTTAACTCTTCACCTTTGGGTGTCGCTGTGATCTGAAAGAGCACGTACATTTTCACAACAACTATGGACGCCCCCTGTACATTGGTGTGTTGCGAAAAGGAAAAAGAAGCAGAAAAAGCAGTCATTGGTAAATATGGAATGCTTGTTATCTATGATATTATATGATAATATACACAATTAAAGCTATGTTGAACGTTGTTGCTTTTTGTGTCGTGTTTGTTAGTATAACCGGGTGTGATGCACACGTGCTGTGGGCCGTAACTTGCTTGCTTTGCTCCATAGCTGTCTGGAACTATAGTCATAATGGTCTGGATCGCTTGGAATCGTGTTATCAGCGTTTACATGTTCTGTACATAGTCACCACATTAACTAGAGCAAAGCTGTAGCTCAGTGTTAATCAATATGAGTTAATAATATAGATATGTATTTACATTTTTAGTTCAGTTTTCAAATGGCACCGTAAAAAACACAGACCAGCTGGATTTCAGCTACTACAAGCATACAGATGAAAGTAACCCAAGGAAAAAGAACAGGCGAATCTTGGTAAGTGACATTCTTATGACATTCTTATTTTATTTTGTTTTACAAATGTTCTACATGTTTGAGCAGTATTATTAATGTGTGTGTTGCAATGCCAAATATTTCTAATGTTAATTGAAGTAATGAGGATACGTTTTTCTTTCTTCTAGGTTGCAGAGACAAACAGACTCTCGTATGTTGGCACTAACTTTGGAGAAGGGTCCATGAAATGCAACAACCTTTGCAAGTAGGAATGTTATACACATTTGAATACATTTACAATTTCTGTATTACAGTAAGGGGCTCATTACTGTGTGTGTGTGTGTTGTCCAGTTATTATGTAGGGGTCTTAAACAAAAAGACCAATCAAATGGAAGTGCACAGTGCTCAGATCTTCAATATGCACCCTGTTATACCAGGTAATGACAACGGCACCACCAAACAGAACTCTTGACCTAATGACAATGTAGTTTGTGTGTTCCAATGGCTACATGATGTGCTCTTACTTTAAACAGGGGAGACTGCACCAGTTGACACATCCCAGGAGGCTAGCAGTTACAAAGAGAAGGTGATTTTGTATATTAATGGGGAAATCAGCGTTTTTAAGAAAATACACTTTATCTCAAATTCAGCGCTGATAAGAGAATTTGATGTTCCTATGCAGCCCTGGCTTTATAAATGGGAGTATAAACAAGGCCTCTATACTGCACCATGCTTATCAGGTTACCATGCTTACTATGAGTGAGTTGTGCTCGTGTATATAGTTAACCTATTTGTTTTTTAGGTGGACTCTCTGGTTGAGGCGTTTGGCACCAATAAGCAGAAGAGAGCACTTAACTCCCGTAGGCTAAACCAGGTGGGCAGTGAGACCCTGCAGCAGGCAGTGGCGAAGGCTGCCAACAGCGTGATTGATCAGAAGGGACTGGAAGGTACATTTACGGCATTTGGCAGACGCTTTTATCCAACGCAACTAGGGCTGTCGGAATTTAATCGCAATTAACCGCACACTTTACGTAATTTATTGTGTTTATTGTGATTCATAAATAGAATATTTTCCCCTAAATGTTAAATTTGTATAACAAGATATATAATAATTGTGGGGGGGGGGAAATAGGTTAAATTCTGAATGGGTAAAAATATGCGATTTATTAATCATAATTAATTATGTAAAGCATGCCATTAATTGCAATTAACCACGATTAAACTTTGACAGCCCTAAAAGCGACTTACCTGTAGTACATTTGCCATTAGTTTGAAAGGTCGAATGCCAGCAATTATAAGCAAACAATATTCTATCAGAAAAGTTACAACATCTTGTCTACTACCACGTCAGTTAATTAAACCATCTAACAACGTCCCTAGTGGTTTTAATAATAATTTGCCTAATACTGAAGTGTGTACATAGGAGCAGAATAGGATTACATTTATTTTTTCTCTATATAAGAGAAGGGTAGAGTGAAAACAGAACATTAGAGTAAGAAACTTGAGTTAGCATTGAGTGCTAGGAGGTGGAGAGGTCGTGTGTCGAGGTGGATCGTGAAGAGGTGTGTCTTGAGTTTCATGAGTAATGTTTCAGCAGTCTTGACTGTTGCTGGCAGCTCGTTCCCCCATTGTGGTGCCAGGACCGAGAACATTTGAGACATTGACAAGTGAGTCTTGAAACCTCGTAGCGATGGCAGTGCCAGTGGTACAAAGTGCTCTTGTTCGGACCTGAAAGTGGACCATTGCTTGGAGGTAGCTCAGGGCAGTTTAGGCCAGTACCAGTGTCTTGACCTGGATGCGGGCTGCAATGGGGAGCCAGTGAAGTTCTCAGAAGAATGGAGTTACAGGGGAGAACTTGGTTTGGTTGAATACCAGACGGACTGCAGTGTTTTGAACACGCTGTAAAGCCGGGTGCCCACCAAATGCGTCAAATATTTCGCTTTCATAATTTTTCTGCAAGCACCGTCCTTAATTTTCTGCATCCAAAGGAAATATACAACGCAAGGCAAACTGGCCGAGTGTGGGCGACGTGTTGCGCCCAGGAGTCGGTACTCTATGCCAGTGCATTAAAGTGAAGATCGAGGTGGGATTAGCAGGTGGGTTGGATTTCTATGTCACGGTCAAGAGCACAGTCTACGTCCTCTGCGGGTGCATGTTAGTACAGGAATAGAGGACACAAACATGGTAACAGTAAGAGAAAATAAATGAAGATGGGATACTTTGCTTGCAGAGCTTCTAGCTGACTGCTTCGGTGTCTTCCACAGGGAGACTTCCTGTGTCTTAAGGAACCCACTGTCTTCCACAGGGAGACTTCCTGTGTCTTAAGGAACCCACTGTCTTCCACAGAGAGACTTGTGTCTTAAGGAACCCACTGTCTTCCACAGGGAGACTTCCTGTGTCTTATTGCACCCACGGTCTTTGTGCACACGCCAGCGCTGACACTGACACTGATGCACTAGCTAGTGCAGCTAAATAGCACTTAACAGGAAGCCTGGGTACAGACCCATCCCCTGCTAATCAGCTCAGTTTCAAGGCAATAGATACACACTGTATTGGACTGTCTAAAGGCCTGCTAACTACATGCAAATAGGCTACAGAACACAGCTGATGCCTCTAGGGCCAAAACCAGCTTGACCACGTTGTTCAGTGAACAAGTTTACTCAAACATTTAGAACGTTTGTGAACTACTTTTAAAGCCGTTTGCTCCGTTTAATGGGAATGGCAAGTGTTTCTCAGTGAAGTGTAGCCGCATATTTTCCAAGTATTTGTATGTCATCATCACTATTACATTACCAAATGTCGCTTTTATTACATCTTTCCATCATATATGTATTCCGTCTCATTCTGAAATGAAATGCATGAAATTCTAAAATCGAAGATGATGACACAACCATGACGAACATATCCTTAAATCGGTACAGTGTGCTACGCACGGACAGAGGTAGTTCTAGAGCCATGCTGATTCTACCATCATCATATGCATCTGTACCGCTGAAACCACAATCTAAAGCGGTAAAACACAAATTATGGCGTTGTTGTTTTTAGCCACGTGAGCATTGTTCAACCCACACGTGTGCCCAACTCCTCCCTGTTCTGTAACCTGCTGTTCAGTCCATTGCCGTTCGCGTGCATTGAACTTGTAGCAAACGTTCCACCATCCCGAACGCAGGGTAAGTCTAGTCAGTGCTAGGCAGGACAAACAGAAGTGTTAGCAACTCAGTCTACACAGAACATTAGAATATTCTTACGGAGTACTTGAAGATTAGACAGAGCCTCAACCATGTCATGCGTTTGCTTTCACTTCACCTCGTTTCCTTTTGTTTGGTTGGTTTCCTTGTTGCGTTTGTGGAATCACAAACACCCCCCCCCCCC
>JAODOY010077474.1:14311-38373 GCA_025399855.1 Forbesichthys papilliferus
GCCATGTTTTCTACAACCTCAGCAGATGCACACCCCCCCCCCACCCATTTTTCTTTCATTATTTCACTGGTGTTGTTTCCTCAGTCCTGCAACAGGAAGCAGCACAGATGGAGTCCCAGGAAGATGCAAACCTCTACCTGCCTTCCGCCAACCCAGACGCAGAAGCACCTGAATATGTTTATTTGTTTGACGATTGTATCCTTTATCACCGGCGTTTGAGTGTGTGCAAAAACAAATGGGAAATTGCCGAGTATGTGTTCAGCGTTATATCAGCAGCTTATTTTGTTAGCCCCTGTCCTTATCGATGGCCTCAGTCCTTTCTCCTATGGAGTATAAAGCTTTAGAGCAAAGTGGTGAAAAGATGCTCAACCCGGAGGAGCTTCAGAAAATGAAAAATGATGGCAGGTACTGTTAATTCTGTCCTTGCGTATATTTCTGGCCTCATAGTTTGTGTATTAAAGCATCATTGTGCGCTATGAAATTTGTAATTGCTTTTTAGAATGAAGCCCTAAGAGCCTTTCTTTTATCACATTTATTTTGTCGCTCTTGGTTATTTAGTGGTATGCTGCCTTATCTAGGTTCACCAAAAGTTACAATTTTGGTTTGTTTGAGACTTTAATGTCACACCCCCACTTCTACCCTGCCATTTACTGTTTTGGTATTGTTCTAGGTACTTGTCTGTTGTACATCAGCTGGAAAACCTCCCTACTGCGAGCGAAGCCCGAAAGAAGGCTGCTTGCTGTGCCTTTTACATTTATATACTGCTCCAACTGAACCGACAGAGAAACATCACCCGCAAATGTGAGTAGCAGTCCTACAATTGCAAAGTAAGATTGTGTTAGTAGTAGTAGTAATAGTAGAGCTCTAATGGTTAGGTACGTATTGTTGTAATTTGCAGTCGGGGAGGAAGATGACTGCCCACGCATTATCCGGAGCAAATTAATGAATACCTTTACAGTAGAGTCGTACAACGATGGCAGGTACCGTATACGGAACATTATTTAATGTCTGCAAATTTCATCCCACCGCACACTAATTCCAGCTATTGTATTGTAATGGGTCATCAAATGCTGTCAGATATAATCCAGTTTACTCGACACATGCAGATCCACAGCGTAACAGTCTGTATCGTTCCACTCAAGGGTCCAGAATGTTGTGTCCACATCGATGCGTGCGAAGCTGGCTACACACTGCCTCATTCTGCTGCTGCACATAGGCAACATGACGGCCAACCTCACCTTGCTGCATCGTGACCTGCGCATGGCCGAGGCCAGGTAAGACTACAGGTCAAGTGAACTTTGACCTCAATGAAATGACCTTCCGTTGTAATTGGAGTGCGTGTAGAGGACTCATGCCCAAACAAGAGTTGTCTGTGCCTTTTCACTAGTAGGTTAGACTATTGCAATGGGGTTTATTTCAGGTCTCCCGCAAAAAGCACTTGGTCAACCACAGCTTGTCCAGAACGCTGTTAGTTCTAACATAGACAAAACAAATTGAGCACATTACACCAATTCTCAAATACCTGCATTGGCTCCTTGGGGCCAAAATACATGGCTGAAATGTTCTCATGGTATGAACCCATTAGACTCCTCCTCATGTTATCTGAGACCAGTCTGCTAACCACCCAGAGTATAAAGAAGACATGGAGAAGCAGCATTTAGCTAGCTTGGCTCTGCCAGACTATTGCTCAAATCACGTTTTCACTGAGATTAGAGTCCGGAAATCCAGATCGCATTAGTGTTTTCACACTCACCCTGCTAGTGGACCAATCAGGGTGAGTGGTGAGGATGACATCAAAGTCTAGCGTGACTCGAAATGGTGGTAGAGCTAGATGAAGCGATGCAGTCGTAGCAACACCTGCATTTGGTTAAATGCTGCGCCAATAATTAAAAAATGAATCCGAGGTCTACACCCAGTAGGAGGCAACGACGTACACTTCCAAATGAAGGGTGTACAGACCCTACTCAGTGATATTTGGGTCTGGTTACACCAGGCTGGCATTTAACTACTAACAGTATGCAACAAATGGCTGGAAAGAACTTCCAGATCTGAGACATGTTTTAAGACTGACTACTACTTTTTAATCCAGTCCTCACCCTTGCTTTCTGCTGAACTGCAAACCTTGCCATTAGATATGATGCAAAACATTTCCAATGACTCTATTTTATGCATTGTCAATATTCGTTTTGTATAACATGTTACATGATGCACGTTTAATTTGCCTTGTGTATACACCACTCTATAAATAACCATGCCTATGTGTTATAGGATGCTTATGTTGGCCAGGTCTATGGGGCTGACCTTGAGCAAACCTGTCCATGCGAATGTTGACGATTCTGAGCAAAAGGACAAGCATAGACTTGCTTCTCTCATCCTGCCATTGGTCAAGTACCAACATTCCACAGAGAGGAAGAAACGCAAGAAAATGCATTAGAATATTGAATCAGACAATAAAATTAATTTGTTTATCAATGTTGTAGGATTTTATTAACAAGTTTAAAAAAAGAGAACAGTGAAATACCTATTATACCATTGTTTGTACTTGCTAGTTCATATGCAAACAGCATAATGAGTTAAGACCTGTACATTATGTGAAACAATACAGGCACATTTGTAGACAGCATATTGCACGTTTCAACAGGTTTTAAACAAAGTACATATAAACTGTATTTTAAATGTCAGCAGTTGTGTCTGCTTTATCCACAAATCCATGGATTATTCATACTAAGCCTAGTGTTTTGGCAAAAAAAAAATCTTTGGCTTCACATACATGTCAGGAAACGGGTGAATGTAAAAATAAACATTTTTAAACAAAAGGAATATTGGACTTAAGTGTACAGTGTGTATCTATCTTGTGGTTTGGGTTTTCTTTGCATATTTACATTTTGAAAAACCCCTCCAATAGATACAATACTCATTTCAACAAGGCACATCTTAAATTTGCAGTGTGCTGCCATTCGGGACCATTCAGGATATATTCCCAACTCGTGCTCATGTGTACCATTCCCTTTCCCTACAAAACTAATGCATTTCAAAAGTGCATTAACAGAAACAGTTCACTGGTTTGTGTACAGTTATTAAAATAAATAAAACGTATGACTATAGTGGTTCTCGTGCCATGGTGGTTATGATGAAATTTAAAAAAAAGAACATGAGGTTTTCCTTATCTGCCAAAGATAAAGCTCCAAGTAAATTTGGCATTGCTTCATGAGTAGTGTCATTGATATTTTGTGACACCCAACCACCCACAATACAAACAACTCATCAGTAGTGTAATATGACACATTTTAAATATGGAATTCCAGAACAATTTGGACCTGGATCTAATTTCCACTTAAATCTCTAATCTCTTTCAGTGGCCATAACTATTTTGTATTAGAAACAGGTCCATCTGCAGACACACACCCAAAGCCTGGCCTTTCAACATGACTAATTCTGAGGAATGGCCAGGATGTTGTTGTATTCTCTTGTTTTGATAAGATTCAGCCATAACCCACATCGCAGTACATGGCCTTGTATTGTAATGGACCACATTCATCGAGTCTCGACGGCAGGGATTGCCCATAACTTCCACCTCTAGCTCACCTCCAGATGGTGCTCCATTTACCGTCATTAGTTTCTTGTTGCTCGCCAGTGTTCACAGGATGGAGCAAAACATACTGCCGTTGCTATGACACCCACTCTCAACGGTAGCGCTAATCCTGGTTGTCATGGAGATGGTGAGACGTGAGGAGTATCGAGATGAGGGACCAGTCAAAGGTTCAGTAAGCGGGCGGGCAGGAGGGTTTTCAAGAATCCACGGAGCGGCAGATGAAAACCTATTATATTGAAAGATATATAGCTATTGGTTAAATGGTCTATATGCAGTGAGAAATACTTCTGAAATATACAGAAATATATATAGCTATTGGTTAAATGGTCTATATGCAGTGAGAAATACTTCTGAAATATACAGAAATATATATAGTTATTGGTTAAATGGTCTATATGCAGTGAGAAATACTTCTGAAATATACAGAAATATATATAGTTATTGGTTAAATGGTCTATATGCAGTGAGAAATACTCCAGAAATATACAGAAATATATATAGTTATTGGTTAAATGGTCTATATGCAGTGAGAAATAATTCAGAAATAAACAGAAAATTCACGCAACAACAAAAAAGCAAATGTTACGTTTGAAAGGTAGAAACACTAAGAGGCAATACACGGTTGAAATCACAATTCCTTTATGGCACATGTCACAGCTATAGCACATCAGGCTTGTTGCCTGGTTACCTGTTGCTGTGCTTCAGAATGTTGTTGTTGCACAGCTCGCAGCTTTCATTACTGGGGTCGATGTACAGCAGTGGTTTAACATTTCCAGGTTGGCCCTGGAACAGGAGGTTGTCGTGGACGACTCCCTTCACCGGCCCGAGCACTGCGATGCCACACCCCTGAGTCGGCTGGACACGATTACGCAGTATCTATTGCACAGAAAGAAACCAATATCTGGAAATGAACCATTCTGCACATAGTCACTGCTTTCCACATGAAGTAGTTATTCCAATGTACAGTAAGTTGCTACCTAATGATTTGAATAGTCTGTAAATATAACAATTCCTGATGCAAGAAAAACATTTTATATTGTGTCTTTGCAACCAATGAACGGTTCAGTCATGCACATGACCTCACTTGTCCAATAGGAAGGCCAGAATTGAGATTAGTGTGTGTGTGTGTGTGTGTGTGTGTGTGTGTGTGTGTGTCTGTAAGAGAATTGGTAATCCTTTTGAATTTCCATACAATTTCGAGGCAGTGTACTGAATGCAAGTTGCAACTACTACAAAACCCTGTGTTACTTCATAAAAATATTTGACTTGTTTTCTGAATGTGTTACAGACCTGCTTACCTTAATATCTGTGTTGTTAGACACCTGAATTCCGCATCCACGGTTACCAACCACATCATTTTCTCCAACCTGCCCATCGCCACAGAAACTAACGCCGTGGCCCCTGTTGTTGTAGATTCCGTTGCCACGGAGCTCCACCCGGCAGTCCTTCTCCACGGTAACGCCTCCCCGGGTGTTGTCGAGGATACAGTTTGTAACCAGCCTGATCAGCTGGTTACTCTGCAGCACAGCGACTCCAGCGCCATGGTTACTGTTCACCAGGTTAGCTACAATGTTGAGGGGCTCGCTGCTCTTAACGTACAGACCTACAGCTGGCGGTAGGGGGGGGGACAAGGACAGGGACAAACTTAAGACGGTGGAAACACCTGGCACCTCAGTTCCCCTCTCACAGAAGGTCTTGACCTAACTCACAAAGAGGTTCTGTGCTGTATGGGTAGAGTGGGGCGTGACCCGCTGGTTCAAACCCCACTAATTCCTCACCAAATGTCGAGGTGTCCTTGAGAAAGACCCCTTAACCCTAACCGCTCCCGGTGGTTGGCCGATGCCTTGCATTGCTGACAGGTGAAATTAATGTGTGTGTGTGAGACACGTGGCTGAATGTGTGTGGATGACACACGTGGCTGAATGTGTGTGTGTGGATGACACACGTGGCTGAATGTGTGTGTGTGTGACACGTGGCTGAATGTGTGTGTGTGTGACACGTGGCTGAATGTGTGTGTGTGTGTGACACGTGGCTGAATGTGTGTGTGTGTGTGACACGTGGCTGAATGTGTGTGTGGGTGACACGTGGCTGAATGTGTGAATGTGAGGCAGTCCAATATTAAGTTAAGTTTTTTGAAGCTCGAAGCCTACTCGGAATGAATGGCGTAAAGGTTAAACGCAGTGAGACGGAACAACCAGGAACTCACTCATGTGTAGAGTGAAGTTCAAGGCATAGAAAAAATTTATTTTAAGCTAAATCTATTTATTACACAACGTAATGCTTATGAACCGGTTTGTTTGTGTATTGTACAAAGTTATATAACTAATGATCTCTATTTTCGTCACCCTCTGCATTCTGCACGCCCACACGCTGCCAGTTCAATGATGCGTGTGTGAAAAGTCCCCAGACATATTACCCGTCTTCTAAAGTAAACATTTTAAGATTCACTAATTTTCTCAGTCTATTAGAAGTGTAAATAATCCATGTCTGATAAATAGGCAGTGCGTGTTCGCCACATAGGACTACTTCTAGCATAATGTGTAGGAGAGCATCCGCTCTCCAGAACTACAGACCAGTACATCATCCTCTCCTCCCTTGAGCATGCAGTCTCCATCCAACAAACACTCCATCTACCTCTCAGACCACAACCTCCTGGACCCCCACCAGTCTGGCTTCAAAGCTGCACACTCCAATGAGACTGGTCTTCTCATGGTGACTGAAGCCCTTCACGCGGCCAGAGCATCCTTCCTCTCCTCAGTCCTCATCCTCCCAGACCTCTCTGCTGCATTTGACATGGTAAACCACCAGATCCTTCTTTCAGCACTTGCTGAGCTGGGGATTGCACACTCTGCTCTCTCTTGGTTTGAGTCATTTCTGAAGAGGTCGCTCCTATCAAGTCCTCTGGGACGGACAGCTCACACCATCACACAGGGGTACCAGAAGGATCTGTGTTAGCACCCCTACTATTCTCATTGTATACTAGAGGCTCTCAGCCTCTTCTCATGGATTCGTCCACCACTGCTATGCTGATGACACCCAAGTCTACCTCTCCTATCCTCCATCTGACACAGATCTCAACTCGGACCTCTGAAGTGCCTGGATGTCTACACATCACCTCAAACTCAACATTGACAAAACCGAGCTACTCCACCTCCCGGCAAAAGACTCCCCGTGGACCGGTCTTTCACCCTTGAGAACGCCACCGTGTCCTCCTGCCCTACTGTAAAGTGTCTCGGAGTCATACTGGACAACCAACTATCAGGCGCAGAAAACATCGCTGCAACAGCTCATGCCTGCAGATTCTCACTCTACAATAGGAGGAGGAGGAGTAAGGCTGTTCCTCACAAGGGGAAGCCGCACAACTCCTGGTCCAAGCTCTAGCAATTTCCCACCTGGGCTACTGCAACTCTCTGTTAACCGTACTATGACAATGGTCCGCTTCCAGGTCCCAACAAGAGCACTGTACTACCGCCTCGGCTGTGTTTCTGCTATGGACAGTGAGTTGTGGCGGCCCACCACTGAAATGCGATACACAGCCCAGAATGCGTGAGTAGCCTGTTGCATTTTCTTAGGCAGTGTCAAGCAGAGCAGATGATAGCAACATTAACGGAGAACTAGGAAAGGTGTAGATTTCAGTCGCTTAAAAGAGCGGTGCTCCTCATGCCTGTTCTACATCACCTAAACATGGCCACCAATAAATCGAGCGCACCCCAGCTGTTGGACAATGCAATAATAAACATGATTGACTCAAGGTAAGTGCGTCACCGGTTAAAGACTCATCTTCAAGCGCGAACTTTTAACCACACTGGTCTGACCGTGCGGAGCCGAGCCTGCTTGTGCAATGGAAAAAGACACATTTAGACACATCCATCCGGGGAGCCGCTGTTAAACGGGCAGGTGCTTTCAAAAGAATACTTGTGAACCAGCAGTGCCTGTTATCCACTCTTGCAGTAGAAAAGATGAGGAGTGAAAACATACTTTTCATTGAGAAAAGCATTTGCTCTTCTAACATATTCTAATAAAACTGCTGCTATATTGCATTATCTAACACGTTAACCTCGGCAGGTTAAGTCGTCAGTCGTCAGAGTTGTTTACAAGTCGTTTCGTCACACCTAAACCACACGCTTAGCTGATTGGCCACACACTAGGTTACTGGCCTGAAACTACGATTTCCGAGCTCTCAGACTGATTCTCACAGCAACGTCAACTGAAGCTCATGAGACCATCTTGCTCTTCAGTTTAAGCTAATAACACATATTTGGTGTCTACATTTAAAAAAAAACATCTCTGGGTGACCTTCACTTTGACCACCAGGGGCAGTGTGTGTCTATGTACCTCCATTACGGCTTATACACTTGTTCTCCACTAGGGGGCAGTGTGTGTCTATGTACCTCCATTATGGCTTATACACTTGTTCTCCGCCAGGGGGCAGTGTGTGTCTATGTACCTCCATTACGGCTTATACACTTGTTCTCCGCTAGGGGGCAGTGTGTGTCTATGTACCTCCATTACAGCTTATACACTTGTTCTCCACTAGGGGGCAGTGTGTCTATGTACCTCCATTACGGCTTATACAGTTTTTCTCCACCAGGGCCACGCTGATGGAGCGCCGGGTGGAGTAGCGCTCGTCCTCACTGTCCAGGTCGCTCTCCCACACAAACAGCTCTCCTTCGTCGTTGAAGTTCTCCCGCCGCACTCCCCGCTGTACCCCTTCTCCCCTTCTCTCCCCATCTTCGCCTCCTCCATCCACCGCCTCCGGGCCAACCAGGTTCCCCTCTCTGTTCTTGTGGTCCTTCCAGCAGAACACGGCCAGGCCGTACATGCGGTTATGGGTAATGTAGTTCCCCAGCAGCAGGGGAAGGCTGGAGGACATGACCCACACACCACAGCCCTTGTTACCTGGGGGACACAGGTGAAGAATGATGAAAAGATGGTGTATTCCAATTATACATTTCAAATGGAATTATCTGCTAATGAAAGCAACATTTAGTATTGATGACAAATCAAGATAAATCAAAACACCAATACACGTCATTGAGCAGCACGCCATGGCCATTTAACAAAGCAAACATCTTTGAAAGTCAAGAACGTTAGTCCTATTCCACCGAACGCACCCAGAGGGTAGCGAAGCGCTGTACAACAGTTGCTCACAGTATATGTGGTTTCCCTCGATGAGTCCACGGCCCCTCTCCCCCACCACCACCCCGTCAGAGTAGCCATGGCAGATGTAGTTGTTCTTCAGCACTGGGTCGCCCCCTCGACGGATGTCCGCCCCGCCCCACTGGTTCTCTTTGATCACGTTCTCTGGGTTTGACATAGACACAGAATACAAACGGGCCCGCGTTTCAAGCGCCATCAATGGTGTGAGATGGTTCAAAGGAACGGCCCTCTTTATGGTCTACTAAGTGAGTGCTTGCCACTCATTGACGGGAGGTATATTTGGTTGTGCGTGGCATGGCGTGAACGGTAGTTAATATCAAAACAAATGTAAATGTGTTATTAACTGTCTCACGGGAGTGTGTTGTTGAGAGTTAGGTCTCAAACAAAGTTAAAATGGAATGTTAGCGTCAGAATGTTACTAAGATATGTGGCGTGTGAAATATAGGACCCATATTTATATGTGATGTATAATCCTGAGATTGATGGGACTGGTATTTACACACCTGTTATCATCCCTCTGCCGTTCTCATTAATAGCAATCCCTGCTGCCTGGCCCTGAAAGATGTGATTCCCACTGGGAGAGAGAGCATTAAATAGTAAATATTAAAATGGAGTGAAAAGTGACAGTTTCTTGTTCATGTTTTTACCATTGCTAAAATAAAATGTCACTTAATTTGCCGTGCTTGATTTTACCCATCTCTGAACGATAACAACCATCAATAACAGGAAAAATAGATATAAATTTTTCATACTTTTTGAACAGTGGAGCAATCATGCTCCAGTGAACAGAACGTGGTGTGGCTGTGGAGCATTCTAATGCAGCTACATACAAAATTCCCCATTAAAAACATGCTGGAATCCCACCTACCTGACCACCGGATTCCCGTTGAAAAGTATATAGACACCGGCCTCTTTGTTGTTATAGATCTGATTGCTGCGGATAGAACCCTTCCCGTTGCCAAGGACAACAATGCCAGAACGCAGACCACTGTGTATTCTGTTACACTGTACAAGGAAGGGGGGGAAAGTAAACCGTATAAAGATATACCAGGAAGCGCACCACATAAACAGCCGTATATGGTGCGTCATGGTGATGTACGTCCTGCTGTTTGAGAACAGCGGCATTCCCGTCAAGAGCGAGTGCCATGCTAGGAGCGTGCTGTACTCATTCACGCTCACTCAACATCTAGGACGACAAGATGTAGTGCCCATATCCAATTATGCGAACTAAGCCAAGTGCGCACAAACAGGGGAGCCATGCCAACTGACTTCACAGCCAGGCTAACAGCGTGAGACGGGGCAAGCTTACCAGGATGATGGGATTGGCCCCTTTGCGGATGTCAAGGCCCGCCTCCCCGTTGGAGTGGATGTTGTTCTCCGCGATGAGGCCCTGGGCCGACAGGCGCAGGAACACACCGGAAGCGCGGCACTCGCGCACCTCGTTATGCAGCATCACGATCTGCATAGGGGCGGGGGGACAAAAAGCCGCTCAAATACCAGATCGAATGACTGCTTAATTGCACAAGCCTCTTTCTCATTAGTGGAGGGATTACTCAGAGGACAATTACATGGTAATCCACAACACATCACTGACTTGTTGTGTAACCATTTGCATTTTGTCCTAACACATAGTAAAAGGTGTATTGTTTATCCAGTGTGAATAATCCCAAATCAGGTGAAATATACAAACATAAAATATAAATCACTATATGAAAATAGATTATGTGAAATATAAAACAACAAAAAAAAGATGCTCAGAAGAAAATTACATGGTCATTCAAAACACATCACTGACTTGCTTGTGGACCGATTAGATGTTTTTACTAACAAAGTAAAACGGGAATAAAAAAAAATAGCTAAAAAATAAGCGGTGTGAAATGACACTATGTGACACACTTTCCGTACAGTTACTTAACAACAATAAGCAGTGTGACGTCAGGTGACGTTACCGTGGCGTTCTGGATGCAGCGCACGGCGTAGTTGAGCCCGCGGAACACGTTTGCTTCCAGGCGGGCGTGCCCGTGGTTGCACACGTGTACGCCGCCTTTGCCCTCCCGGAACAGGCAGCGGCGCACCAGGCAGCCCTGCACGCACGTGGCCAGCGCCTGGGCCTCCGGGTCCCTCTGCAGCTCTTGCTGCAGGGACAGGAGGTCAGGGGTCACGGGAGGAGGGTTGGGGGAGGCGGCCGGGGGCAGAGAGCCATCGTCGCGGGGCCTGAGGAGGTGGGCCAGGCCGTGGTGGCCGCAGGGGACCCGGAACTCTGGGGGGAATGGGTGGCGGTGTGTGGCGTCTTCCCCGTCTGGATCCTCCGCCTCGCTGGGCTCCCCGTCGCTGCAGCCGTCCTCCGAGGTTGTCGTGGCGGTTGTCGTCGTGGCACCCCGGCACTCCGCCTCCAGCCCGGTCCTCCTCTGCCACTCCCTCCTGCCCAGCTCCCCCGCCGCGGTGGGTGGCAATGGCCGCGGCGGTGGAGGTCCTCCCGTGTCGCGGGGAGGGCCGCCGTTGTTGCCGGGCAACCCCCAGGTGTGAGGCGTTCTGGCCAGGGCCGCCAGGTGCTTGCATGCCCAGTTCCTCTCAGACACCGGCGGGCCCTCCACCGTCACGGAGGCTCCATCGCTGCCGGAGAAGTCGCAGCTGTCCAGCAGGCTCAGGGCCACGCCCAGGAAGTGGGCGGAGCTGCCCTGAGAGAAGGAGCAGAAGCGGGCTTGGCAGGTGCCCGGGCCGCGGACCTGCATCTGAGCCCCTTCAAAGTTACAGTTGTCAAACTGTACGTGTCCCCAGGACGTCTGCAAGCACAAAGGGGAGGAGACACAGCTGAAGGAGAGGCCTTTAAAGGGGGCTCTATACGCATTAATACAGCAGTCAGTTCGTCTGAAAGGTTGGTGCTTAGTGTGACATCTAGTGGAAGAAAGTAACATTAATACGGTAAGTGGATATATCTCCAAAGCGCTTTACATTATTTTTGCCTCACAGTCATACATCGATGGTGATGGTGCGGCCAGGCAAGGTGCAACCAACCACCGGGAGCAGTTAGGGGGTTAGGCATCTTGCTCAAGGATGCTTACAGGTAGGTAATCACAGGGGTTCGAACCCACGACCTTCCGGCTGGAAGCCCAACACCCAGACCACTAGATCATCCCAGAAAGTGTATTTTCTTACAATCATTAACTAAACCTTTAAAAAGAGGTACACATTTTACAATGCATCTAACATCTTAAGGCCAATGCCCCCTGGAGGCAACAGACGTGCATCGACGCCAAGGTTGACAACGTGGTTCGAACGTGACTGTGAAGTGCATTCCTGGACGCGGCGTGTTGAACGCCGCCACCAGGGGGCGCTGGGCCCTCGCCCCTCCCTCACCTTGTAGACCACGGTGGAGAACCAGGCGGGCATGAACACCAGGTTACACAGCCTGGCAGTGGGGCACTGCTGCTCCACGCTCACCAGCAGAGCCACCTCCCCCAGCTGACCCAGGCCCACCAGCTCCACAGGCACCTTGAGCGGCACCTCCGCCTGCTCCTCGTACACGCCGGGGTGGAGCACCACACGGTCGTAGGGCCCAGCCGCGGCCAGCCCCGCTCGCAGCGTGTCCAGCTCGCGGCCGGGCCCCACGTGCCACACGCGCCGGTCCTTCCTCCGGCGGAAGAGGTGCAGGCAGGCGGACGACTGCAGCTCGGGCCCGTTCTGGGTCCAGGTGCGGGCGGCCAGGGCGTGCTGCCTCAGCGCCTCCCTCCACGACGGGGGCTCCAGGTGGGGCCGGCTGGGCCAGTTGGGGTGGCGGCACTCGGGGCAGCCGAGGCACAGCTGCCTCCAGCGGGTGTTGTCTAAAGAGAGGATGAGCTCCCTCCAGGCACGGCACACCAGGCAGCTGCGGCCCAGGTCGGGGAGAGGCAGGTAGGCCAGGATCAGCCTCCACACCTCCACAGGGAGGGTGCCTACCTCCATGGTGCCTTAGGACGGAGGGCAAGCGTGCCTACACGTGACAATCAGACAGATGACAAGCATGAAGCAAAACAGGTCAACTAATATGGATTCAATTTCTGACTCTCTCTCTCTCTCTCTCTCTCTCTCTCTCTCTCTCTCTCTCTCTCTCTCTCACAGGCACACTTGTTTACAATATTTTCCCATCTTCGTTCTTGAGAAAATAGACAAATTCAGTTTATATCCCGACATGAGAGACATAAGTGTCCGGTAGCCTAGTACAACAATAATCTACGTCGACATGGGGACTACATCAACGTCAAAAGAGCCGATGATGCGCCAGTGTTCTTACCGTACCTTTTTCCCAGCTGCGTTAAAACCCACTGCATTTCGTTGGACAGTATTATAACATTACATCGCGAGAGTAAGCGACTTTGACCCGCCGTTTTTAAAGCACAGGTCAATCCATCACCAGAGACATTTTACCGGACTACTACGTATGTGTCAAAGTGACTCCGCTGAACATTGATATTTCCGGTATTCGCCTTCAAAATAAAACGTCCCAAACAGTTCACGTTAATATGTTTTTTTATAGAATCGTTCATGTAAAAAGCAAAAGTGGCAAAACGGGTGCATTTGTAATTTTGTGGAAGTCATTGATATAATATATGGCGGTCTATCATCGATGAATACTAAATGCAAATGCAATGTAAATGCAATAGCCTATGCAAAAGTTAAAAGAACAGGTACACCTATCATGCAAATTACAAAATCCGTTACGTAGGCTAAGGCTACTGTAGCGGTGGTATATATTTGTAACCTATTCCTGATTTAAGATACCATACACTGTATGCCTACCTCCTGCAGTAGGCCAAATAGCATATAAAATCGTAAATTTAAATTGTGGTGCAACCATATACCGGTAACTATATAGGGTGCAATAAACGAAAAGAGAATTCGAAATCACAATCCCGATTTCGAAGTCGTATGGTCGTATGAGGCGTCTCCCTCTTGAGGCCACACAGTGAAAGCACAGCATCTCTTGTGTCTCAGTAAGCGACATTGATTTTTAGTGATAATGTGCTTCATTCACTTCAGACTTATTACATGTCCATGTAATGTATTGTCTGATTTTACAGTGTGGAGATACATATATTTTTTCATAAGTGTGCAGTAGGCTGTGTGTTGTGTTTGATCAATATATTCATGAGCTTCACTCTAACAAATCTCCTGGAGTACTATATCATTAGAAATTATGAAGAATGAAGAATTTGAATTAAGTATTTCATTTTGGAAAAAGGGTGTTCTGCTACTTGTGTGTATAGTTGTGAATTGTGGGTCGTGTTTTGACTTGACTAAATGAGCCATGTTTTCAAAATTGTGCTGTAAAACTGTAAAGGAAGCTATCTTGACAAGGGGGTCATGTAACAACAGTCCAGAAATATGCAGTTAAGATATTTTTTGCTTTTGCACTGAAAAGTGGAGTGGAAACAATGCATTCTTCACATAGAAGTGGTAGGCCTAGGTCTATTGACATACTTGATCCTTTTGTCTTTGATGGTATGCTTTATTCTTATTGGGACACAGGTGGGTGGGGTCACGCGCTGCACTCTGACCCCAGTGACACATATTTTCCTTCTAACAACCTCCTTAAAGATGATCTTGTTGGGCGTTTTAGGATACTAAGCTACTGCAGATAGCCTGAGAAACTCATTAATTACCCTACACATTTCCACAAGAAAAAAATCAAAATAAAACAATTGCAGTAAAGTTTGTGTATAGACCTACAATTTAAAGACATAATACACGTTTTCTAACCCTAAACCTGCACCTTGGTAGACCTAGACCTTTTGTTTTTCATAAAAGGAGGTACTGGTATCCTATTATAATTAGGCTAGACTACCCTAGATGTAAACTCAATACAGATTAAAAGAAAATTACGCCGTCTGCGTGAAGTTAATGTCACTTGATTTAATTCATGGTCTGGAAAATCAATGATTTGTGATGGGTCGTTCGCGAATGTGTCGGCTCTATGAGATGGCACCATTAGTGAACACGAGAGCCGGTTCCTATCTGAGTGCCATTTTTAAGATCAGTTTTTTTTTCCTTTTATTTTTGTTGTTAATTAATATACCCGATATAGCATATGTTTATATTTCGTAACATATCTTTAGAAACTAACCGTATTTTCCTCATACTCCAGACGATCTGCATGAGTTTGTCAGCATAACAGCAAGACCAATAGACAACTGCATATCTGCTTCAAAATATCTCTTGCCTTAAATTCAATGTGAATGGCTGTGTAAGGGACCAGTTTATAATTTGGACCGTAACTTCAGAATGCTAAATGCTAGAAACTCACAGGTTTTTTGGCCTAAAAGAAGCTGCACAAGGCAACGGTAAAGCTGAGTCTAAAATCTCTCGTCTAAAAGCAAAAATAAAGGTGAAACTTACATTTTTGGTACTAATAAAAAACATTAAAAAAATAAACACAATTTTAAAAATTGAGAAATAAATAGATAAAAGCATACTAATGTAATGGCCTAGCTAATGAAGTGCATAACATTTATCTTTATTTTTTATAAATAGTGAGAGATAAGAGCATGATAAATAAGTGCATGACTTAGAGCATGAGAAGTTAAAAAGGGGATTTTAAGATGACACTCTCAGATAGTGCTAAGAGGTGGCGAGGTCGCTGGCCAAGGTACCAATGTGGACTGTGAAGAGATGTGTCTTGAGCCTCTTACGGAAGATGGGTAGTGTTTCTACAGTTCTGACTGTGGCTGAAAGCTCATTCCACCATTGTGGTACCAAGACGGAGAGGCGAGACTTCGATGAGCGAGTCTTGAGGCCTCGTAACGGTGGCATTGCCAGCCGGCCAGCCGAGGCAGTCAAAGTTCTCTTTTTGAGGCCCGGAACCATTGCTTGGAGATAGCTTGGTGCCGTTTTACGTAAGTACTTAACATAACATAACACTTAATGTTAGCTATTACAGAAATGCTTTTAGAAGCCATGATATAGAAGTAATGAAAAAAAGACCCTGAGGGTTAATGGTAAACAGAATAATAAGATATAATTTATCTGGGACTGGGTTGTGAGGTTTGTTCCTTTTCGCCCATGGGTAGTTGATAGCATTGCAAGACCATAAGCTTTACAACCATCAGCGTGCATGTCAAAATGTGATGTTTTTAGTACAAAAACAATGTAAAAGAATGGTATGCTATTCTGAAAATAATATGGTTAGGCTATTTTAAGTGATACATGAACTCAAATCAATCATAGACCAGAATGTTGTTTAATTGGGCTGAATTATAAAAGCCAGAAGTGGTACCAAATGAAGAGCCGTTTGCGAGCCGAAAGAGCCAGCTCTTATTGCTGAGCCGAATCTAATGAGCTGGCTCACCAAAAAGAGCCGTAATGCCCCACACATAAGGTGCACGTTTGCGTAAAGACGGAGCATTAATGTAAAGCGTCAACATCAGTGTTGCCAACTTAACTAAATCTAGCGACTTTTTCTGGTGTTACTGGAGACTTTTGGAGACTCTGACGTGAAAGCACGTATCGTTCTTACTCTGGTCCCCCAGCAGCAGGTGCTGCCGTGGGCCCACCCCCCGTCCCAACGCACTCACAGGCGGCCCAGCTCTCCCGCAGCAGTCCCTCTCAGCGCTGCAGTGAGAGCCAGGCATGTTCACCCTCCGCGTCCAGACTGCAAATGAACAGCGCATGCGCCGGGATTGATGCCGCTGGCTGATTCCGCCGCACTTCAAAATGTTCATCTTTTACTTGCTCCTTAGTGGACCATACGGTTAAAAAAAAGTAGTGTCTCCATAGAGTCTCTTTATGGTTACAGGAGGAGGGTTGGAATTGTAATATTAAAAAAAACAAACATGAATCGACAGAAGAAAGTGAGCACAATTTTGAAATTGGCACAGCCAATAGCTACTTTCCTTACTGAGGAGTTGGCAACACTGGAAAAGGGCGCACCTGCACAGATTATGCGCTTAACGTTGTGTCATATTACAGCAATCGATTTTTAAAAAAACTTTTAGCCAACGTGATTTGAATCGTGTTGTAATTTCGTGGCACAAAACAAATAAATAAAAAATGTGGCTACTTGGCCTGTGTACGAATGGTAATTAATGACTAGTTATTCTGGCTCTGAATGTTGACATGTTGACCTTGTAGGAAACGCCCCCACTCACTAGCTGCCTGTCGTACTTTCTTTTCATCGAGTCTCGGGACAAAGTCTCAGGCTCACCTGCCTGTTGGTTTAACGCTGGCAAAAGTTAACAACACCGAATATTTATTGTCTTCTTAACTATATCTCTCCGAAGTTCACCATGGCACTTCAATCGAGAGCCCTCGTCGCCTCGAAGTGGCTCGCCGAAGCCGTCAAAGGACAACGAAACCTTCGTGTTTTGGACACGTCGTGGTATTTGCCTAAACTGCGACGCAACGCCAAGAGCGAATTTAAAAAGAGGCACATTCCAGGAGCAGCGTTCTTTGATATAGACCAATGCTGTGATAAAACCTCGCCGCTGGATCATATGCTGCCATCAGAAAACGTTTTTGCAGATTATGTTGGTAATTTGGGAATCGGAAATGAAACGCACGTTGTGGTTTACGATGCCAGCGAGTTCGGCGCGTTCTCGGCGCCTAGAGTGTGGTGGATGTTCCGCGTTTTCGGCCACAGCTCAGTCTCCTTATTGAACGGAGGACTCCGTAACTGGGAGCTTGATGGTCTCCCGTTGAGTAGCCAGTACACCAGGTCGACATCAGTCGAGTTTAAAGCCTCGTTAAACCGGTCATGGGTCAAAACATACGAAGATATTCTGGATAATTTGGATACCAAGAGGTTCCAGGTAGTGGACGCACGGCCGTCCATGAGGTTCCAAGGGTTAGATCCTGAACCCAGAGACAGTGAGTAGCTGATCCTGTTGGCTGAACTGAGGTTGACCATCTATTCAAAATGATACGTTAGTAAATGTAGCCAAGAGAGGTAGAGTCGTAGTTACTAGTTTTTTATTTTATTTTAACAGCTACTAGCCATAGTATTCCCATACCCCGTGGAGGAAAACCTCAAGTTTAGTGCTAGCTCATTCACATGCAAAGTAAAAATAACATACTTATTTGAACTGTTACAGTATTTCTGTGAAACATTACATAAAAGACACACCCACCACATAGACACTGCATGTGATGCAACCGTATGCAACCCAGTCTCAGATCTTGCCAGCTATTTTAGGGCGACCATGACAATTGAGAAGTCTTCTTTGCATCCATCGCCTGTGGCTTTTACAGGTTTGATTGCTCATCAGCATAATGTAGATGCGTTTTTAAAATAGCTTGCAGGTTATTGACATAACACCCTTTCAGTCTGTCACTTGACTGCTTAACTAAATGAGTCATGGACAATAATGGAAAGCTATTGTGCAGGTAGTCAAAATACCAGATTGAGCCTTTGAATCAACGCCTCAGTGTGTGACGTGTGTTTATCTTGGACAAACTACAGTCACTGAAGCTCATGCACACAAACCCACTAACCCAACAACCTTGTATACACTCAATGGCAGCAGGGACATGGGTAGATTAATTCATATTAACATGCATTGGTGTTGGGCTGTGTGACTTGATATGTATGCAAGGGGGATGTTTTCATTCCTTAGACTTGCTGCAGACATGCTATCAGACAAGCACACCCTGATCACAGCATGAAGCTTCATGTAGATTCCATCAGCATACTATATGTCTGGGTCAAACTCCATTTGTAACTGCAGCCTCTGTGGTGAACCTTGACCCTAAGCTTTAAGTGTCCCTGTGGTTGGTGCGGTCTTTGTAATACTGTAGCAACCTAATAATGCCTACCTACTAGGGCTGGGCGATATGGACCAAAAATTCTATCTATCTATCTATCTATCTATCTATCTATACGATATATACGATATACCATTGCACATTATATATTCACTGCTGGACGTTATAGTCTCATTTATATGAGCTTATACATTTCTTGTCCATGACCATGAGTACAAGTATTCACAGTAGAAGGCTAGGGTCCTTCTCAAGGATGCATACAGATAGACTTGGTGTGTTGTGGATCGAACCCACAATCTTTCTGCAGGGAGTCGTTCCCCCTATCCACTAAAGCTGCAGTCAGCGATTGTAAGCTAATACACCTTATGTCAAATTCCGCATCTCCTTATGCTAGCTAGCTACAAAGTGGTGCAGACCACACCACACAACACTATCCTAGCCAAGCCATGGCAATGCATATTCAATTTGAGCTTCTGAGGGTGTATATTGCATTGAAGGGAGAGGTGGTTTCAAATATCAGCAGACCTCCAGGATAGCTTACACCACTTTAACCTAATCGCAGTGAATGAGAATAACAGCAGAAAGGCCTTTTTATTTATTTAATCATAAAGCACTGTGTGTTGCTTCCATTATGAAACATGCTGCTGTGATTGACGGATGATTGATGAGTGTGAAACCAACCCTGTAGCAGTTCTCTTTCCACAGGCACAGCAATGAACGTCTAGCCCTGTGTTCACAACTTCACATAGACAAATGAGAGAGACAAAGCAAATGGCTTCCATTCATTTTCTTTATTCAGTGTAACTTTGCAGGGACAGTACACATTAATACACATTTCTGTAAATGTGCAAGTTTAGCCATATGCTGTAGGGTAATTTTCAACTATAGTCCTTGGGCAGGTGTAATTCAAAAATTTCAATGAGTTGGCGATTTTACAGCAACAACAAGAAGAGCCGAGTAGCCGCCGCAAGTAAAATAGCCAGATCGAAAATAGACTAGATGTCTATGAGATACGGAGCGACTACCAAATGCAATGAAGGCAGCATAACACTAACCTGACTTCGCTGAAATGTTGCTCTCAGCTCAAATATTTTCGCTGAGATTATAGTCTGGAAACCCTCTTCACATTAACGTTTACGCAGCTACCTTGCAGGTGGACCAATCAGGGTGGGTTATTGAGATGACCGAGTCAGGCATGATTCGAAATGGTGGTAGAGCTAGATGAGTCGATCAAAACAGTTGTAGCAACACTATCAGTTAAACGCTGCCCAATAGGTTCAAAATTAACCAGAGGTCCAGTAGGAGGGAACGACTGTCTGTTAACAGGTCCAGCCCTGACCCCTGTCTCCTCATTTTGTGTTGGACAGACACTGAGCCAGGCCACATCCCCGGTTCCATCAGCATGCCCTTCAGCACCTTCCTGGCCCCAACGGGACACTTCCTGCCGACGCACAGCCTCCACGAGCTGTTCTCCCGGGCCGGGGTGGACCTCGATCGGCCCGTGTGCGTGTCGTGCGGCTCGGGTGTGACGGCGTGCCACGTGGCGCTGGCGGCGCATGAGTGTGGTCACCCCGGCGTGTCGGTGTACGACGGCGCCTGGTCGGAGTGGTACACCCGCGCCGTGCCCGAGCACGTCATCTCGGAGGGGCGGGGCAAGCACGTGTGAGCGCGGGGGAAAGTTGGGTGTTTGGAGGGAGGCGAAAGCAGTGCACGATGCTGAGGTCTGGGTGAAGAGGAAGGAAGAATGGAGTTTTGTGGGCGTTGTTGCTTAGAAAATGACCGTTTGAACATCACAGCCAACCGTTGAGACTGGGGGGGATGTCTTTCCTTAAACGAATTAAAGGAACACTGCACACAAAATGATAATTAGTCTGTTATCCTTAAACTGGTGAAAAGGATAATTAGTTGTTCCATTGTAACCCTTGACAACAGCAATATTTTTCTGATGCATTGGAGTTGATGAGGGACAATGTTAACTTCATTGTATCAGAAAAAAAATTACAGTACAGCTACAATCTGGAGAAATGGTCATAAAATACAACTTGTTTTTCACTCTTCTCACTGTAGTTTTTGAATACACTAATTGTTTTAATTTAAAGTATGCCTTTTACATATATCTCCTACCGTACATAATTAGTGTGTGGCAATATGGCCTTTAAATATAGTCCATATACTATATCTCTTGGCTAAATTAATGACGATATGCCCTCAAGAGGACAACAAATCTGTTTTAGGTGTGGACACATGCTGCCTCTGCTCAGCCGTGTGCTGTGTGACACCTAAGATATTGTGTTTTTATGTGTCAGACACAGATGGTCAAGGGCTCAGTTTTGTTTCATCATCATTCTGTTGTGTACAATGTACATCACAGTATTCCAAAAACACATATAGTGTCTGATAAACTCCTAAATGCTCTTGAAGATGTAAATAACATTCATGATAATATGGAATAAAATCTCAGAAGTTCAATTGGATCATTCAGTTTGTGAAATATTTTTTTGGTCCAGAGTCTAGACTATAGTGCTGTAATAGTAGTTGCTGTTGTAGGGAATTTCCGCCCTAGATTGTTTAGAAACTCATGAGTGTAAGTCATTGTTTCCTATCAGTTTTGTATTTGGTTGAGAGTAGTGCTTCTCTCATACTTTGACTGTTTGAGGTTTGCAGGTTTCGGATTCCTGGGGGGGATGTTAATAAGTACCAGTACAGCACAAATAAGTCCCTGTACAAAGACATACATAATTTAAGAGCAGAGTCCAAGACCTATGGGAGAAAAGAGTGAGCCACTATGATTCTAAAATTAGCATGTCGCCATTTGGATTTAACGTTAAATGAGGCATTTTTACTGTTTGAATCCTAATGGGGTGCAGTTAAATTGTTGTTTTGAACTTCTAGTAGTTTACAAGTTTATTTGCATTGCTTAAACTTGTGTGCATTCAGTGCTAGTAGGAAATGTTGGCTCTGCCTGCCCATGGGTGTAACTGGGTGTGTGTGTGTGCGCATGTGTTTTCAAATTATCTTCCAGTATACAGGGTGGCTAATCTGACATGGTGTTGAGATAAGATGCACTACCAACCTACCACACTCAACACACACTATCTCTTTCTCTCTTTCACACACACAACACCTACCACAAACCATTCCTTGTCATACACATCTATCTAAATATTTATTGAGAAATGTACAGAAATAATAATAATACTTGTTTAAATCACTCACCACATGGGGGCAGCAAAGCCTATAAGAGGTTTGCACTGTTTGCATTGATCATGTTTGGTCTGTAAAGTGGGATTGGTTTCAACTAACTAGTTTATTTTAGTTTCCACTGGTTCCCAATTATATCCTGTGTTGACACATTGGACAAAGTCATGTGACCACTCGTTACCAGCAAAATGCTTTTCTCAGCTTTGGTTTTTATAGGCTCCATAGAACATTCTTATATATATATATATATATATATATATATATATATATTATATCTCAGTGTAAATTATAGACCAACATGGACAGTAGTCGTCTCTTAATGTTGCGTCAATGCCAGACAGCAGACTTTATATTTTTACTTCTACGTTATTTTATTCAAATAGAGTTCTCAAAGCAACATGATCAGTGATAAAGCAGTTTCTTATAAAAAGGGGAATGGAAAGAGACAAATGCAGTATCAAATAAAGCTTTGTAGGGAATTTTGCTGTGGTTTAATCTGATGGTTTCGGTGAACATGTTTTTGCAACCTTTCCTCTTCCTACTTCAGATATAACTGAAAGAAGAAAGTGAAGTTTAAAAGGAAACACTGTTCTTAGTATAGCCTGAATTATGAATGACATGAGATTATCTTATCTGCCATTTCACATTTCAGTGCACAGCCACTGAGGGCTCCACATATGAGGTAGGTTTACTATTAATTACAATGCTGGTTAATTGTGAAAGGAACCCTGTTCTAATATGCCATCCTGCCTCAATGATTATTCGTTCTGATTGGCTTTCTGCGTCTGACTGGGGTTGAATGTGACAAAATTATCAGTGTATGGAGAACATCAGGTGTAGAGAAATTATGTTTGCAATATATCTTTAAGTAAGTGTATTTTGATGTGGCAAAATTACAGAATATGTGCAATTTCAAATGCTGGTTTACTCTATGGAAATCTCAATCAGTTTATTTATATTTATATGATGATTAAATACTTTATTATGATTTCATTTAAGAAGGAGCTGGTACATTCTCCCAGAGATGTTCACTCACTGATATATTTCTACTGCATTTTTAACAAATGACACCTAATGTATAACTCTTATGTCCTACCAACACACTTATAGAAGTCAGCTAGATAGGAGAGACAGGGTGGTTGATTGTGGTGGTGATCAGTATCTGCTCTGGTCAATGGTCCCTGCCTCAGTCGATCTATAGATTTTTCCCAATCAGGGCGTTTTTTCCATGTTTGGTCTGACAAAGCTACCTTGCCTGTCAATCACTCGAATGTGTGCACAGCTACAACAGGTTTGTCAATGGGCTTCGCTGGGCTCCAGGGGGAGAAAGCAGAGGAGAAACAGAAGAGAGCAGGGGTGGGTTTTTAATTTGTTGATTTACAAACTCGTTCTTTCATATCCTCCTTTTAAGCTAGCTCTCGGTGCTACTCCCAAATAACACCTACCTAATGCACACTCCGCAACTGACTCTGTTTGAGACCATGCGGTGTAGTGGGAGGGCTATATTGTGGTTTGGGTCTAGTAGAAGTGACATCTGAGATGCGAGAGTAACGCCACACTGTTTCCTGACATACAAACCAAAACAACATAGGCTATGCTGACATTCCACGGCGCGAAACAACAATCTCCCCTTTAAACTGAACAGGGAGCAGCTCAGCACCCCACCTAGTGGTTATAAATTAGAGTGTCATCAAAACAAAAGCATTCACACCAAATGTTCCAATGGACCAAATTACAGGACAGTCCACTCTTGGGACTCAAACCCAGATTTCTGGCGGATCAGCTGCGGGCACCCAAGCAAATAGTGTCTGTCCCAGAGGGTCGTTGAGGTTTACTGCACAACTTTAACTGTGGTTAAGTTGGCCACTGTTATGTGTTCATACAACCTACCTACCCCCCCCCCCCCCCCCCCTCCCCAGACAGCAGACACATCAGACACGTCATGTATCTTGCAGTTTCAAAACAAAAGTTCCATAGAAACGTTGTCGAAGAGTTTTCCTTTTAGTAATAAATGCTGAGTGATTCATGTAGAAAAGCCTTTGACAGGAATGTGTACCAACATACAGTAGGCTACAATGCTTTACTGTGTTAATTGTGATGTCACATTGACATCAAATTTCAACATGTGGATTCATCATAAAATACTGCTTAGAAAAAGGGGAACTTTTAGCATTGTGCACTCCACGTTTGTACGTACAGCGTGCGTGCGTGTGAGTAATAATGCGGGCTGCTGATAATTGGAACAAACGGTAGCGTTGTTCGCGGAAAAGGGGGATGTGGTTAAAAGGCAGGAGATGAGGTATGTGTGTGTGTCTCTGTGTGTGTGGGGGTGGCCGGAGGGAGGGAGGGAGGGGGGGGGGGGGTGATGGATACCTGC
>JAODOY010077485.1:0-15583 GCA_025399855.1 Forbesichthys papilliferus
CGCCCCTGCCCCAGTCCGTGGGGGTTCATGTGCAGTAGGGTGTTACATGCATACTCCTCCGGGAGGCGTGCGTAACAAGCTGTGAAATACTTCGGTTACTTGACAAAGCTTTGTCCAAATACAATGTGAACTGTGATAAAAGCAACCATATGTTAAACTGCCTGCCAGCAGGGTCAATGCTTCCTTTCAGACACCTCTGGTTTGCTTGCAGGGCATCCTGCTTGACCGGGTGCTCAACCAATGGCAGCTGTGCTCAACCACGAGCCATCAAGACGACCAACAGAAAACGTCTCGCTGACCCGCTTAATCTGCACAGACCAATGAGGACAGTAACATCACCAGCACGACACAGCCGCAGAAAGATGGGCAGTTGTGGATTTCAAATAACAAATAAACGAAAATGCGGTCGTGGGTTTCTGTAAACTACGTGAGGAGGACTACAAGTGATTTTACCTGTCAAGCAATTCCAGCAGAAGTTCCTGGTAAATATTTATACGAAGATAAATGTAGGCATTTGACAGTTGAAAATGGCCAAGTTGATAAAACGTTTCATTATCTTGAATTTGAAAGTAAGGAAACCTTCTAATGTTCTCCCAATTTCTATGTTGTATATCAATGTAATGAAAACTCAGTAGGTATATACTGCTAACAACCACACACTTTATGGCAGATGCTATACAGTCATATTTCACTGTGACAGTTGTCCCAACAAAAGCACTTGGCACACTTAGCATTAATCTGAGAGACTAACTGCTAGCTATGGCTGTGTAATGACATCGCAGTGTGCTCAGCTAAGCTGTTGCCTTTGGACCCTGATTTTTTTAGCCATGTTGTGTTGTTGAAAAGAAAATGTGTGTGCGCATGTGCGTGTATGTGTATGTGTGCACACAAGGGCTCCATTGTCTTGGTCTATTTAGAAACAAAATCCCATTTGGTTTTACTGTAGCAACACAAGATTGTCTTGCAGCCAAATGCTTCTCTGTCACATACACACACACGCAGATACACACACAAATATTGATGTAGGAGATGAGACATTTGCTGACTTGGTATGGTGGCAGATACATGAGAGAGTGTTCAGATATGTACAACTGTTTAGACAGCATTTAGACAGTGATTATACAGGATAGATTAACATATGTGATGTCAATCTGGAGCAATGCTCTCTCCTCCCCCACAAAGATGCGCTTTTCCATTTTCTCTTTCATCTTTCAATTCTTTCTGTTCTTTGTTTTCATAGCCGGCCGGACAGTGTGTGCACTTTAGTGCATGTTAGTGCTTGTGTGTGTGTGTGTGTGGCCCATTAGCCTGGCCCCACCAGGCTATTGCTTTCAGCTCAATTTTTGCGTTCACACAGTCACCGTGCTGGCAGATCAGTGGGGATGGCTAAATAATGGTAGATAAACAGTTGTTGCAATTTTGTTATAGGCTGCTCCAATAACTAACATTAACCAGAGGTCTACACCCAGTAGGAGCCAACCACTGCGAGCACTTCCCAATGGAGCGTGTCCAGGCCTTATTCATCTTTAGCCGAATGCACCAGCTGGACGTAAAAATGCTTGTCTTAACTCTAATGTCAGGGTTAGCTATGTCTAACTTTGTAATTCCAATTTACACGGACCACACCTGACTGACCGTTGTTGTTGTGCGTCCTTGTGAAAACACAAAAGCGTCAATCATTGACAAGCAACATAATCCAAAGCGCACTCTATTTTGATCCTTCAAATACGTTTGACAAAGAAAATGTAAGCTATTTAACATGCTAGGCTAAAGACTAAAGAGATAGCCTAAGAAACATCACAAGCTCCGCAAAACAACAACAAAAACAGTCAACGTGGATATCAATCACCAATACAATAGTGAATAAGGAGGACTCTACAGGTTTAGGCCTACACTAGGACGAAATAGAAAGATAAAAGCTCTCAAAATCTTTTTGTTGTGTAAACAATATTTTGTTTATTATTATTTCTGACTTACGCCTGCTCCAGACGTAAAACTTACACCCAGGTGCAACACAAAAAAGGCTTGCATACTACTAAATGCTTGGCCTCCTGCAACGTAGAAGAGGCTGTTCCAAGTATACTTCACACGGAAGCAGCGGCTATTCCTGTTTAGAAACAAAGTGCTTCGAAATTAGCTTTATTTATATTCTGCGATTTTTATGTGCACACATTATTTCACTTGAGATATATTAGTGTAACTAAGAGATTGGCCAGAAAAATGTGTACACTTAGTTTTGAGTTCAAAATTTCTGTGTGTGTAGTGGGCTTCAGTCTGTCGCACATGCACAGTCATTAATGTCACTGTAAAGCAGGTTACAGCTGTGTGGACTTTAGTTCATGTTTACTGCTTACTGGTCGGTGTATGCGCCACACTGTTGAGACTTGCCATTGTTGTTTCTAATTTGCCCATCTGGTGCACTCGGCTCCTGGTGAATTTTGGGTCTGGTTACACCACGCTAATGGCCCATGTGTTTTGGTCTGAGATGTTCTCGTATAGAGTTGCTTTAATGTAAGCTCTTAACTTCTGCTTTCTTCTTTTTACTATTCTTGTGTATGCTTTTTACAATGGTGACACCAAGATATAGCAGGGACACACTTATGTAATTACTTTGATAATTACCTCTAATATGTAATTAGAGGTACCAGCTGCAGCAACAGTAGTCAAGTGCATGCTGGGTATTTCCATAGTCCTACTCTGGCTATTTTTAACTTCTTACTCTGAGATTTCCTGTTCCATTATCTCAGCCAAATTTCCCTTTTGTTAACATTTTACCCTCATAAACCATAGCACCTTAATCCTGATCCCTCCGGACCTCTTGTTGTTGTCATCTAGCACTGTATAGCTTATCCTGTGACTCCTTAGCTTTTAATTTAACACTACTACTTTAATTGACTATCTTGTTACTGCTAGCTTGTATATCTAGTGAAGATCAGGTGAAGAACAGGTGGTGCTTACAGTAACATGCATCAAATGTTTTACCGCACAATCATGAAGATTTTAATATTTTAGCCACCAGAACTAAGGCATTCAAGTCCCTTCAAAACTTCAATGTATAATAAACATAAGCCCCTCACTGAGTTTGCTAACATACGTAGTTATTGTTAGCTGGAACATTATGGAATCACAATATCATTAAAATGAATAATTTTAGTTAATCATTTAACATGGTAATTACAAGCGCAGACAGACAAGAATGAACACTGATACCGTGACCAGTGCGCAGGGAGCATGGGATACAGCTTTCGGTCAGAACACAGCCTAAATATCGAGCAAAACAAATGTGCACGGAGACGCCATTGGCAATTAATAGCATATTTATAGAACAAAACACAGAAGCCATATCTACAATAATATCCAACAACGTGTCCCACTCAAACTCATATTACCCACACATGAAATAAATACCGGTAGTCGACTGTTAATCCGGTGTGCAACTGGAGAGCGTTCGATGTAGTGATGGCTGCAAGGCTGATAGCTGGAGTTTAGTAATCCAAAGCTGCACAGTGAGAAGGAGCACCAACTGTACAGCGATACAAACGTTACAACCAAGAGGAGTGAGCGGACATCCGTTCAATTTAATGCAGTAAGCGGACAGCTCCACAGATTAATAGTATAACACAAATATATTTGCAAGTTGCACTGGTGCACTTCTAAAATTTTGTCGCACTGTCTCCAAAAATTGTTGCAAAATAGTACTATTTCAGATAGGCTTGTGTTTGCAAATTATTATTGGATTCAAAAACACAATAAAATAATGTGCTACTCTCGGCATGGAGAAGTTAGTAATAAAATGAGAGTCCTTATTCATCTTTTAGAGCTCTCCATCTGTTGAAATCTTTTGCTATATTGCAATTGTTTTTTTTTCAAGTTTTTCTTTGTCCCATTATTCTTGCTAAAGAATGAGGAATGCTGGGTTTTCACTTCACAAACTTCATCACAAAGATGCTTCAAATCGGCGTCCGCCATTATTCAGTGTTCTGTCAGATCTGCTGCTGTGCTGAATATAATCCATGCTCATTGGCTCTGATGCATGTCTGTCAAAGTAGGCGGAACTTCCGAATTCGATCCATACTCAGCAACAACAACTACTATGGAAATGTCTATATCAACATTTGTGAGAGGTGGTAATTTAAGGTGTTGAGGTCTGATGATTACATTTAAGTAACCCTTTGATATAAAACATAAGCTTTGTCTGCCGATGTGAGCGGATGTGTTTCATTTCACTCTGTCAGCTTTCTGCCTCTGCTTGCTCCCTGCGTGCCTATCTCTATTCACTTAAATGAGAAAATACCTTTTGGGGAATTTAAACCACAACCACACAAGCTGTAAATTCAACAAATTGGATTACATTTTTTGAAATTTTTCAAAGTCTGAAGGCCTTGGGCCTATTACAAAGAGATATCAATGTATGTCCTAACAAAGACATCCAGCTGCCCAGACTGTGGTCAACTGGCTGAGAAAATAATGTTTCTGGAAAAAACGATTGAAACACAAATTAATTGACTTTTTAGCAGCTACTGTATTAGTTGAGCCATCAAAGGCTACTGGTCAGACACAGATATTAAGAATGGAATTAAATCTAATGTTGAATACACTGATGCTGACTTAGCGGACCTGTTACCCTGGGTATGTTTCAATGTCACAGGATTAACTATTGAGGACCCCAAGCCAGATAGCTCTCATTGGCATAGAAAGGACTCATTCCCTACCTGCTGTATTTTATTGACGCTAATTTGTCGGGAGAGAGACTATAACGGACTAGGCTAAATTCTTTCTTCTGATTTTCTATTTCTCACGGGGGATACTTCCGGACCATCCTATTATTAATAACATTATTAAAAAAAGAGAGATATATATACAGTATATATACAAAACTTTCCAGCACACCTAAGTTAAATTGTCTTCCCGCGCCGCTGAGACCAACCAAAGTCAAACAAAATACCCTTACATTTCTGCTAGGCCAAGTGATAGCATGAATAGTGCTAACTCTACGTCTGATTGGTGACTCTATAACCAGACAGGTACAAATTACAAAAATGGAAAACCTCACTTTAGCTGATACCTCAGTATCAGTATCAGCTAACAGAACTGCTGCCAACTACAGTATATTATCTACACATTCTAATGACATTAAAATCATTATCCATGCCGGGTCTTTTGACATCCTGAAACAGAACTGTTTCCGAGATTCTGAAAAAAAAACATGTCAGGACACAGTTGCACAGTGGGTAGAGAAATTGAATCGTTCAGTAAGCTTTTAGCTCTTAATAAATAATTAGCAAATAAAATTCTGAAACATGGGATGAAATTCATAGACAATTTCAATATTTTTTGGAATTGTAAAGACCGCGTTAAGCATGACTGAATACATCCAAACCTCAATGGATCGAAGTTACTGGGTGCAAACCTACGCTGTGCTAATGGAACTCAAAATGTAAATAATATTAGTTCGAAGGACATGCCGTCTGGGCAAGGAGCCAGCTCTCGTCGTTATCAGGATCTTCTCCAACACATCACCCAAGGCGGCCAAAACATTTCACTATCTACTCAACAACACCACACTCCCTGCTCCACCAGTAAACTAATTTAAGGCTATGCAAATTCATGAACTATTATACATCAATAAATACTCAGCTGTTTGAGACAGGAGCCATGTATCGTCATACATACCCGTGATCTTTAACAGCCGATTGCATGGACAAACAAATCGTAGCTCCAACAGACCATCTGGTACTTGCATCAAAAATCTTCAATTAATCACTGGACTCATCAACAACCAACTACCTGCCACGAGACCCCTTCAGAATTAGCTCTTTTTAATGTTAGATCCTTGGTGAACAAAACCTTTTTTATTAATGGATTCATAGCAGAAAAAAACATTAGCGTATATAACTGAGGTTTATTTCATCTATCGAATCTGACAGCTATTAGCAGTTAGTATTAAACAAGTTATTAATTATTATCAAATGATATAAAAATTTATATTTTGGATAAAATTATTCGATTTTTTTTTCGCTTTAATAAGTCCGACTCACATAATTTTATGCGGAATAATGCGTAGGTTAAAATTCAGTAATTTATTTTAGTGGTATTGTAAAAGATAAAAAGTTATTTATAAACATTTCAATTAAAAAATGTGAATTAAAACACTTTTTTTTTATTTCGCATATCATTTTATGCGAAATAGTATGGCGGTTAAAATGGTGTAATTTATTTTATTGGTAAGGGGTTTGTATGCATATGGTTGTGTAGCAGAGAACATCTACATGTGTGAAATATTTTTAAAAGAGTCTACAACCGCAGGAAAAAACGTCTAGGATGACAGGGCATAACTGTTTCACTCTGTCAGATTACAGAAAGATATGTTATACTTTCGTGAACGAGGAACTATTGCTTTACACAGTACAACGAAACCAAACAATGCCCAATTTCTACGACATGCAAATACCACACAGCGCTCTAAACTAGGTGGATTACATGGATATGTTTAACACTGCGTCAAGATGGCTCAATTTCCTCCACAGTCCGACAACAACATACTCAGAATGGATCACAGCTGAAAACCTTCACCCCGGGAGCTCAAGCATAACCACATACACGCTGGACAGTTGTTCATGTAAAAACACACTGATTATACGAGCGGGGATAACTGTAGCGAGCAGCGAAGCCATACGCAACCACCCACAATGCAGGTCTTATGGATGTAATTCTACAAATGTGACAAATGTGAAATAACGCGACCTAATTTTACTATGCTGTACAGCTATCTGTGCGAAATACAGAGGTTTTACACATCAAAATGCCGGAGTAACAATACGAATACATACGGTGTTACATTGTTTTCAGCACGAATGGTCTGACTCCTACTAAATGTTTTTTATTTCCACAATATAAATGAAGTGTTAGGTTAAAATTTGCATGTGTGGTGCTATGGCTAGGGGTTTAGCTGTATGTGTATTACGCTTGCTATATAACTGCGACAGCCTGCGGCCAGCTAGACACACCTCCGGAAACCACCACAGAACTGTCATAATGGATCAGATAACCAACGTACGTTAGCAGAGATGCGCACATCCCCAATATAACGTAGCCGGTATAATAGTTTTATTTTTGATTTTTAATTCTCCTTTTTTTTTTTTATTCAAGCAGACACCGCTAACTATATTAGTGACGATTCACTCAATTTTTTCACTCGACGATTTTGCGGATGCCATTCAGGGTAAGATAAACATTATTTGGCTGGATATGTTATATTAATGGTTTTACCCCCTATATTTAACACGGTTGTAAAACCCGAGTCTACGCATTCTAACTACAGACAACCGCCACTTCACACTATACCGAGTAAGTTAAAACGTAAATAGTATTATTCTAAAATATGATTTGAATGGTCGCTAACTTATGTGTTATTTTACAGCAACCCAACCACCAATGAAAAAGAAAAAACAACTATTAAAGAAAAAACATCTCACACTACACTCTTAGCAGTAGAAGAGCCTAGAGGAACTCTAGGGTTATTCAAGGAACCCTCTATGCTCAGGGTGTTCCTGGAGGAACCTTTTACAGCTCAATTGATTGATTGTTCCTGGAGGAACCTATTAAACGAAAGAGTTCCTGGAGAAACCTTTATATGGATTCCTGGTGCATGGGTCAATCAGTCAAGTCAGTCAGTCTCTCTGGGCTTTATTGACATGAAAGTTGACAAAGCACCTTACAATAAAATAAAGATTTATACAATTGAATTGCTAAAATCACAATGTAAAAGAAATAATAAATCTAAATAAATAATAAACATTGCCATAAATAAACGTCTCCCCCACATGACATTTTGAAATGTGGGGCCACATAACATAAAAAAATATATGAAGTATATATATATATATACGCACGCACACACACACACAAATATATAAAATCAATAAATAAAATATATATATAGTGAATTGTATTTTACCACACATACACAGTATACACACATATACAATGTGTTGTGTATATAACTGCCGGAACAAGGAATTGTCAACTGCCAACTGCTGCAACAAGGAATCGTTCTTATAATTATTATTGCCGTCTCTGCTGACCAGTTTACAACGAACGACAAAGGTTGACAAAGATGGGTAATCTACAGAAAGTCTGACATACATGTCGTATATAATGTGTTTATAAATACTAGTTTTAGGCTTGACAGAAATTAGTTTTGAAGATAAATTTCACGGGTCACCCGTGGGTCGGGTAGGGAACCAATGGCTCGCGAGCATGTCCGGGCCATTGTAAAGGTGAAGAAATCAATTTTATCAGATAGCTAACTAGTTCAACCCTTGTAACGGAAAAGATGGCGAAAAGAAAAAAAGACGATGATTACGTGCATTCCAGGCTGCGTGGACAGAGGAATTTGCATTTGTGGACAGAGCAGGATCTGCAGTATGTCTAATGATAAAATTGCATCGATGAAACGGTCAAATATAAAGCGGCACTTCGATACGCACCATGCTTCATTTGCATTGAAATATCCAGCGGGGGACAGCAGGAAAAGGGCATGCGATGAGCTACAGCGGAGAGTGCAGACGAGTCAGCAGCAACTACGTGTGTGGACCAGGCAAGGTGACGGGAATTCCGCTAGCTTTGCGGGTGCTTTGGCAATAGTAAGGAATGGAAAGCCATTCACAGATGGCGAGTATGCCAAAACATTCATGCTTGATATGGCCAATGAACTGTTTGATGACTTCCCAAATAAAGACAATATAATCAAACGAATAAAAGACATGCCCCTGTCAGCAAGAACTGTGCACGATCCTAGCATCATGATGGCAAATCAAGTCGAGGAAACACAAATTAAGGACATAAACGCCGGGACATACTTTTCTCTCGCGTTAGATGAGTCAACAGACGTTAGCAATCTATCTCAGTGCAGTATAATTGCCAGGTATGCTGCAGGTGACACACTGCGTGAGGAAAGCTTAGCTGTTTTGCCAATGAAAGGGACAACAAGAGGAGAGGATTTATTCACGTCTTTCATGGAGTTTACTAAAGAAAAAAAACTACCGATGGATAAACTTATTTCTGTCTGTACTGATGTGCACCCTGTATGTTGGGGAAGAATAAAGGATTTTTAGCGCTTCTCCATGAACATGAAAAGAGAGCCATCCTAAGTTTTCATTGCATCCTGCACCAGGAGGCACTTTGTGCTCAGACGTGTGGCCAGGAGCTTGGTGAGGTGATGTCGCTGGTCATTCAAGTGGTCAACTTTATTGTTGCTCGAGCTTTAAATGATCGCCAGTTTAAAGCTCTGTTAGAAGAAGTTGGGAATCATTATCCCGGTCTGCTTTTACACAGCAATGTGCGTTGGTTGTCAAGGGGGAAGGTGCTCAGCCGTTTTGCAGCTTGCCTGAGTGAAATCCGGACTTTTCTTGAAATGAAAGTCATCAAGCATCCTGAGCTAGACAACACTGACTGGCTCCTGCAGTTTCACTATCTCATGGACATAACTGGCCATCTTAACCAGCTCAATATGAAAATGCAAGGTATTGGAAATACAATCTCATCCCTTCAACAAGCAGTGTTTGCATTTGAAAGCAAGCTGGAAGTCTTTCTCAGGGACATTGAAACAGGTCGTCTTCTGCACTTTGAAAGACTGCAACAATTTAGAGATGCATGCTTAGCAAGTGACTCCACTTAACATCTGGATCTCCAGCAGCTAGCTGGCTTTACGTCCAATCTCCTGCAGTCATTCAAAGGACGTTTTGGAGAATTTCGTGCGTGCACTGGTCTTTTCAAGTTCATCACTCATCCACATGAGTGTGCAGTAGACAAAATCGACCTGACATGCATCCCCGAGGTCTCTATCGGAGACTTTGAGCTGGAAGTTGCTGACCTGAAGGCAACAGACATGTGGATGAATAAGTTCAAGTCACTTAATGTAGAGTTGGAAAGTCTTGCGCGACAGCGAGCAGAGTTATGGGTCTGAATGAGTTAAATAGCCAAGAGGCAGTGCAGCAAGGGGGCGGAGTGCAACCCACTATCATACGTCGTGAAACATTTAATAATATCAAGATCAGACAGTTATTAAACCTTCCCGACCCTTCTAACATATCTGATTATGCCGAATTCTACCACGGGGTGGTGAACAGCGCACAGGCTACGCTGGATCAAGTTAGAGCAGAAGCTCTCCCTGGGGACATCATTCAGGCAGAGTTACATGGCCCAGGTATAACCGCAGAAGCATCACTAATACTCGATACCGGCGATATAGGGCCCCAAGATGTTGAATCACTACTCGAACGCCTAGTGCAGTCTAACATGTTTGTAGTAAATCTGGTGCGGTAACCCCGCGGGGGTGCAAACCCACGCCAACCATATGCTAGTATCCTTAAATCAGACCTGTATAAGAAATGGCAACACATCTACATTGTGGAGAATGTTGATAACCAGCTATGTTTCGCCATCAATTTAGCCCATTTGATACACCATGATAACACAGATCCCATGGCGCTAGAATGTGTAATGTCTTACACCTGACACAGATGTAGCGTTTACAGATATAAACATATTTGAGAACCTCGTGCAAAAACAAATCATCGTGTTTAATCGAGGGAAATATGGGAAAGTGTTAACACCGTTTAAAACCGACAGGCTTAACGACCCCCAGCCATTATATATGCTACTAATAGACGACCACTATTACGGGCTTAAAAATCCTGCTGGATTCTTTGGCACAAGATATTTCTGTAATCTGTCATAAGGGTTATAACAATGCCACGACACATACAGGTAGTTGCCCTAATCTATGCAGTGTGTGTAAAGACTCCAACTGCATGAAACGACAGCCGGATTGGACGTATTGTAAGGATTGTAATAAGTCCTGCAGAACCCCATACTGTTTTGAAAAACACAAGACTGTCCGACTAAATTCTAAATTTGCTGTAGGAGCCAGTATGTGTGATCTTAAGAAAAAATGCAAGGACTGCAAGTGGACCTATTACGTCGCGCGCGTGAATGCAAAACCACACAAATGCAAAGCGCAACACTGCCCAATATGTCGAGTCCCTCTACCAGTCGGCATGAATGCGGAAGAACACGAGTGCTACATTCATCCTCTACCGCAAAGCACAAAACCTACCGATAAAATCATCTTTTATTATTTTGAAACATTTACAGATGAACATAATAAACAGATACCATATCTCGTTACAACAATAACAGCAAGGGGGGTAACGTGGTCAGCCACCGTTGTTAACTGCGTTATAGACTTCCTTAAACACATCCAAAAACCTCGCTATAAATCCTATAATATCGTGGCACACAATGCTAAGGGATTTGACTCACATCTGATTTTAGAGGTTTTAACTGCTCAAGGGATAGCATGATTATGCAAGGGTCAAAAGTTCTACAATTTGTCGACAAGGCATACAAACAACGCTATATCGACTCATACAGTTTTCCCACCATGGGGTTATCTAAAATGCCGGCGGCTCTAGGCTTTCAAAATAGTGTTAAAGGGTATTTTCCACACAAATGTAGCTCAGTGACAACACTGAACTATGTAGGCCCCTATCCCTAAGCTGCGGCGTACGGTTTAGAGCGTATGTCAGTACCGGATAGACGCATCTTTGATGCGTGGTACGACACCACGCAGGGTAAAACGTTCGATTTCCAGAAGGAGGCATACCACTATTGTATGAACGACACGGCTATTTTGCGAACAGGCTGTCTCAAATTTCAGGAGGAGATTATAGAAGGAAATGGTGTAGACCCTTTTAGCTCTATCACTATAGCAATGAAGGTGTTCAGAACATGCTTTCTAGAAAAAGACAGTATAGCAATACCAGACCCTGATAATTATCGATTGAAATACAAGTCACATTCGCATGACAGTATACAATGGCTTGAATGACTACATCACAAATCTGATAGCTTCATACAACACGCTTTTAACAGAGGCGAAAATCAAATTGGCCCCTACCATCTGGATGGCTATTCAGAGGCTTCTAACACAGCGTTTGAATACAACGGGTGTTATTTTCATGGTTGTGAAACATGCCACCACTCTGCAGACATATGCACGCTTACAAAACTACTAAACAGCGAGATGTATCGTGCCACGATGGACCGCGCTGAAACGTTACATTCAAGGTATAAGTTAAATCTTGTTACAATGTGGGAGCATGAGTGGAATGTTTTAAAAAGTCTAATATCGAGGTATAGTTGTTTCTACACAATTACAATGCTCCTGAACCATTCAACCCGCAGGCTAGTCTGTATGGGGGGCGGGTTAACGCTATTCAGCTTCGTTACACAGCCAGCGATGACGAAACAATTAATTATGTGGATTTTACTAGTCTGTATCCATACTGAAACATGACGTTTGATTATCCTCTAGGCCACCCCCGCATCATAATAGACAACTTTGCAGATGTAGGCAGCTACTATGGGCTGGTTCAATGTGTTGTAGCGCCCCCTAGAGGTAGTGTTAGTACATAGTGTTCACTCTATGCCGCACATGCGCAGATGCGAATAACCAGACAGGGGTTTGCTGTCACAACAACGAAGAACGATCTCTGACTGGTATACGGACAACGCCAGAATTACAGCGGGCGTTAGACCGGGGGTACACTGTGTGTAAAATCGTTGAGGTATGGCATTTTGATAAAAAGAGTAACAATATCTTTCAGGCGTACATGAAAAGCTTCATCCGGGGTAAACAGGAATCGAGCGGGTATCCTAGCACTATACACACTGAAGCAGACAAACAGGCATGCATCCAGGAGTATCACGAAAAGAAAGGTGTGTTTCTAGACGCCACTAAAGGCAAGTGGCAAAACTGTTTTTGAATGCTTTATGGGGCAAATTGGCACAGTGTTGTCATTTAACAACCGTCACACTGGTTAGTGATCCACAGCATTTTTTCCAGGACCTATTTACCAATAAGTACCTAGTGAAACATTTTACATTTCTATCGGACAATAGTTATGTATAGTAGTTATGATCCAATGGCAATACAACAAAGCATATCTTACACCTCCTGGTAATGTGAATGTCTTCATAGCGTCATTCACCACATCATATGGTCGGTTAGTGTTGCTTGATGCTATGGAGAAATTTGGTGAGCGAGTGTTATATCACGACATTGACAGCCTTGTATATGTAACCAGGCACCACGATGATGTCATCCTACCCTTAGGTAATCTCCTAGGCGATCTTACTGATGAGTTAGCAGGTGATAGCATACACTCGTGGGTCTCTTCCGGACCTAAAAGCTATGCATACACCACCAGAGGGAAGACAGTGTTAAAGGCTAAAGGGATTACCCAGACGTATGAGAACGCAGCCACGGTTAATTTTGATAGTATGTGTAATCTAGTTGAAAATTATGTGAGGAACCCGGATGTAGCATCTGAACTCTCTGTGTTGCAGCATACTATTCAGCGCGTTAAAAAGTCCTTCCAACTGCGCAACGCCTCAGTGCACAAAAGGTTCCGGGTCGTTTATGATAAACGCAGACTGCTAGCTGACAGTAAAACCCTGCCTTTTGGTTTTTTAAATATTGATTGTTTGAAAACAATGTGTAAGATTTTCTTTGATTTTTAAATGATGGCTATATGAAAAATATTTAGCGTGTTATGTAATTGAAGACAATGTGAAAGCCAATTTTAAAATGTTGATTAAATGAAAATAATCGGAATGTTATGTATGTAACACTATGTAAGGCATTTTTTATTTTGATTGTGACAAAATAATTACCCTGCTCTGTATTTTAATACACTGTGTGAAATCATTTTGAGACAATACGTAAAAATGTATTATTATTATGAATAGAATGTTTTTTTTTCTACTGAAATTCAGAGCAAACATTGATGTTTTAGTGTTACTCTGATGCTATGTATTGATTTTATGTTTATTGAAACCGTACTGTATTAAAGATGTCTGAATGTACAGAGTTTGATTTTGATTCCAGCCTGATTACCCCATGCACTTGTACAGTTGCCGGCCCTTATGGGTGTAGGAAAACAATGTTTGTTAAGCGGTTTCTTGAAAACTCTGATGTCATGTTTGATCACAGCCCTACAAATATTGTGTGGGTATATAGTTCATATCAGCTTCTTTATGACGATCTGAAAAAAAAGTTTAAAATTAAATTCATAGAAGGAATACCGGAAACATTTTCAGATGGTGAACTCTGTCCAACAACTTCACGCAATTTAATATTTCTGGACAATGTGATGACCGATGCTTGCGATAATTTAGGGGTGGCCAAACTATTTACACAGTTACGCCATCATATGAATATCAGTGTGTTGTATCTGGTTCAGAATGTTTTTCAACAGGGAAAATATAGTCGTACTATATGTCTTAATGCGAATGATATGATATTATTTAAAAACCCATGACACAAACTTCAAACAAGGACCCTAGCACAGCAGATAACTCCTGATAATAAATCAAACTTCATGGAGAGTTATGCGGATGCAGTTAAAGAGCCACATGAGTATTTATTGTTGGACCTAACGCCGAGATGTCCAGACGAACTCAGGCTGCGGGCTAAGATATTCCCAGGCGAACACACAGTAATCTATTTACCTAAGAAATAAGCGCAGATAATGTCTTTATGAGTTAAAAAGAATTTACCTCTGTTGAGATCACTAGTTGCTACTGGGTCTAGAGAACGTCAAAAAATATTAGCAACATGCTCGAATGATTTTATCCTATCATTATGCGAGATTGCATAAAATGTTTTTAAGGGTAACGTCCCGCTAACAGCTCAGCATCTTAAGGCCTTGCGCAGACGTAAAAACGTCATTAAACAGTTCTCAAAGAAGAATGCTAGCGTGAAGACTAAACGCAAGATTCTAAATCAGTCTGGCGGCTTATTAATGCCCTTGCTATCAATAGCATTACCATTCATAACCAACGCTATCATTGACGTCATGAGGCGCTAATCATTATGAAAACATCTAAGAAGCTGTACTTGGTAGTTCCTCATCAACTCAGAGAACTGGCCAGCACAGAACAGAGAACAGGCCTACCAACTCTGAGAGTATTCGTGAACATGCTGAGAATACATTGGACCAGAAAATGCGTGCCATACTAGAACACGATGACATGCCTGATTATGAGAAGATTGCTGCGTACAATCAGGTCCTGCAAAAATACTTGTCTCTGGTAAAACGGGGTTAACGAAACCAGAGAGCTAACCCTATCCCTTCCCATTGACCCATCGACCCACTGTAAACACTGCGAGCGTTTCAACTAGCGTGACCTCACACGATACCGTCAGGCAAGATGTTATGACGCATACAGCGCCTGGCCTAAAAAAAAAAAGTTGAATATATCCAATGACGGCTAAATGACGCTAGAGGGCGCCATCGATCTGGGTGGACGGACTTTGGCGAGTTCATATATAGAGGAAAACCAGTACGCAGGTTCCACCTGGTGGACTTGGTCCGCTATATATAGTATCTCACAAAAGTGAGTATTTGCAAATATGTGAGCATATATTTTTATGTGACAACAATGAAGAAATTACACTTTCCTGCAATGTAAAGTAGTGATTGTACAGCTTGTAGAACAGTGTAAATTTGCTGTC
>JAODOY010077496.1:0-15579 GCA_025399855.1 Forbesichthys papilliferus
CTCTCTCTCTCTCTCTCTCTCTCTCTCTCTCTCTCTCTCTCTCTCTCTCTCTCTCTCTCTCTCTCACATACACACACCTAATTCATAGAGGGAGATGGACTTGCGTATTAACTCCCAATGCGCCAAAGCTGTGGGACTTTGGGTAAAGACACAGAGGACTTACCTGGACCTGCCCCTGTCCCCGAACCTGAGCAGCTGCCATCAGATCTCTCTTCTGATTGGCCTACGGAGAGGAGGGAGGGAGGGGGAGGGTGAAATAAAATATACAGGTGGAAGACAGGGGGAGGCAGGGATCGAACAATAAATCCCAAAGCCAGGGTTTAGATAACCCTTAAAATCATACGAAACGTGACAATACACAGTGCACTTCTTCTGTGTAATCAAATTCACAGCATCTCTTAGGACTAGGAGCACACAAGCGTGCAACTGAGCATGCAAGCATTAGCATGCGCTCTCAGAGATAAACCATTATAGCCCCACCAAAACAATCACAAGCAAAGAAGTGTGCACATGTACTACACCTTCACTACATACTTTTTGAAAATAATAAAATAGAAAGAAATTTGTATGAAAGCATAAAAAGCATCTAAATAGCCTTAATACATTTGTGTAGCCTCAATGCATGCGCAATCGCGCATACACAAATCCAGGATGATGACGACCCACCCATTAGCCTACCTACAACTAATTAGCCTACCCATAATCACGTTAAAACTACCACCACTGAAATACTGTACATGTACGCCACAACAACTGGACAACAGAAGAATACATATTTAAACTAGCAAACCCATGCACAAATTAAAAGACCCTACAGCTTCAGGAAGATTTATACTGCTTGAATGCTCCATCTATGCTATAAAATCACAAAGACACCAGTTTTTGCACCAGTGACCAGCCTCAGTGATGCCATAACTGAGATAACGGTAGAAGTAGTATCATAAAAGACAAAAACATCCCACAGACAAAGCGCGCACGTGCACACACACACACACACGAAGTAGATAAATGTAATGCTTAAGGGGGAAGGGGGGGAAGCAAGACAGATTGATATAGGCCTAATTGGCAATGATCTTCCTTCCCCCCACCAAAGTGTTGACTTATCCACTCCACAGAGTACAAAAACAGTGATGTGTGAGCAAGCTCACTAAACTAGACATTGACAACTTGGTTTCACTGCAAACAAACACTACACAAATGAGGCAACACGTTCACATGACGACTTGCACATAGCCAATCTGTACCAAAATACTAACTAAAATCATAAAGCAAATGTGTAGCAAAAAACACGTGCATGGAGAATAGGCAATTGGAGAAAGAGTGAGTATACTGTATAGTATAAATATTTTTGCATGTGTGACTTAAATAAATGGCTATAAATATTTTTACGGTCCTATATAACACTATAAATAAACTGTAATAAAAACCTTCTAGCTGCAAGCAGCGTAAACAAAAGGAGTGGGCTGAGCGCCTCCTCCACCAACTGCTAACACCAAATGTACGCCTTTAACTGTTCTCTAACCACATGGCAGAAGATGTACATTACTAAACTGTTATTATAAAGAGGAGGCACAGTCTGTTCCTTATTACACTGATTTTCTATTCTAAGCAGCTGTTAAGCAATCTGCTATTAGAATATATATGAATGTGATGTTAAAGACATTATGCTTGTTACATTAAACTCAACTGAGGCTGTATGAGCTTTTGCAGTGCCAAATGCGTTTAGACTGAGTACAGTCAGTGAACTAAAAATGGAATGCACCAATGACCACATTTCTAAAGTGGGCCGCCATATCCAGTGACAAGTAGGTCTGTAACTGCTTCTGCAGATCTAGCACAGTCTTGTTATGGGCTATTTAGATAGAAAATGTCACATTCCAAATGTAAAGTCATCTGCTTAGCTTGAATGCAGGTAAAGGGGCTTACCAGAGGAAGTTTCAGTGAAGACTGCCAGTGTCTGACCTCCCACTGTCTGCATGGTGAATGGGTGGTCACGAGGTGCCCGCACATTTTTGTCCACAATGCCGTCAATGGCAGTCAGCTCTTCATTTAATGTGAAAGACACCTGGAAAGGATGATTGTAATAGCACACAAAATATGTTTACGCTTCTGGAGTCTTACTGCAATTGTCTTGTGTTCTTAACAGCTACGTTGTGTATTATGTCCTTACTGTCAAACAGTGAACAGAGTACAGTATTTCAACACATGGAAATAGTTTTTAATGACTTGGTCTTTTTCTGTAATATTATAATATTGAACTCTGGTGGAGTCACAACAATGACCTAGTTCAATGCTGAGCTCTACATTGTTTTACCACGTACTTCTGCTTTGCCTTGGGTCCTGAAAACAAATTTAAATACTGATGAGAAACAGGTCTGTATGCATAATGTATAAAATACAATAAATAAAATATAAATTAATATTAGTTTAGCATAGCATAGCAATATCAAATAGCCTACAGTAATAACACAACAGTAATAACAACAATAATGTATTATTGAGACGGACCACTATATCTTTTATTTGTATTTCTGCGTTATGGAAGCTTTGGTTATAAAACCAAAGGATTAAATGCTATGTTTGACATACTTGGTAATTCTTAGTTTCCCGACCTCTCCTCTGCCGGTGGCTTTTGCCCACTGCTGGGACATATATTTAGGTACCTAGGTGGAAAAGAGATAAAGAGGTCTTACTTTTAGCAAAGAATCAGTTTATTGATTTAGTTGTAATAAAAGGTTGCTTAAAATACTATATACGTTAGGCTAAACACTATTGACAGCGTAATTACATTTGGCAAGTAAGAAAAAATATAAAAAAATAAAATAAAATATATTCGCTCAATGCTGCAGACATCCATACAAACCACGAGCTAAAATAACAGTAGCATTAGCATTTCAGAAGTGAAAGTGTAGCTTTCAAGAAACATACGAACCTTCACAAGCCACACGCCCGTGTTCTGCTTGGCACCAGTGAGATCAACTTCAGATTTCTCTGACATCTTAAATAATGTATAAATTACTGCCTTTTTGCAGAACTACTTCATTTACCAAACGTAGTAGCAGTAATCTGTAAACAGCAACAGCAAGCTCTTCTTCTCTAATTTTCTTGTCGGCAGTCTCTTGTCGTTTTTGTCGTACTGCTGCCATCCATCGGTAAATTTAAGTTCTGGTCAAGAATGTATTCTATTTACCTTCAGATTTTGTTTTACAATAAGTTACATTCGGAAAATATAATTATACCCGTTATTTTGTTTATTGGTCAAAACTAGAAAATAGCCAAAAGTAAGTGTAAGAGGTGGTGGATGATGGAATAAAACAAACTGCACTCGTTTTGTTAGTCGGGCATTTAATGTTTCCTAGTCCCGACACCATGTGGTACTACACCTATAAAACGTAATACAGATTTCTCACATTAATTAAGTAGTCTAAAGTGTTAATATACAAAATATTGTGTTAGCATTAGTAAAGGTGAATGCTACATAATTCAAAGTGAATATGATTTTATTTACTTATAATTCTTTCTAAAAACCAAATCTTTATAAAATAAAGTATTACAACATTTTCTAAAATTGAGATATTTACATTAGACTGTATGTCCTCAAAATCTACAAGTAGTTCTCTGGTTTTCACAAAATAACAACAATATATGTTGACCATAATGGGCCATTTTAGGACAGATTATGTAATTCACATGTGGATCTCTCACTTCAAGAATTATATAATGTTTGTCTAATGACATTTTCTGAAGCCACATCTTGCAAATGTTATATCATAGATATACAGTATGTCTTTGCAGAATAATGTCAATGTCATTACATTTTGCAAAATGAAACACCACAGTCCAGGGAGTAACTGGAAGTGCTCAGGTAGTAAATTGACGTTTGTGTTGCTTGTGATGATCGTTTAAAGGAACATACGATCCTTGCTGTGGGAGAACCGCGTGTTCAGCTCTTGGGACTTCTTCAGCAAACGCTGCTTCTGGACCTCATCAAAGCGGTTGACCTGCAGGTCGTTATCCCGATCAAATGGCCGCCTCTCCACTGGCTGGCTGGTCTCCTTATCAGCTTCCTTCTTCATTTTCTTTGCATGTAGACTTATTAAGGACTCTCCACGCTTTGTTTCCTAAAAGATATAAAACTGTTTTTTTAACTAGTGGATTTATAGATCACATTTTGTATTATCGTACACGTAAAGCATTTGCATGCAATATTCTAGTGAAACAGTGAACTATACTAACAAATATGATACAGGCTTAGTATTTGTGATAAAGTGGCACAACTTACATTGTATTTGTACACTTTTTCTGCCATTTCAATGTCTTTATGGGACATTTTTGGGACATCCTCCTTCTCTAACTCATCCTTCTTTCCTTCAAGGCGTTCCTGTTGGTTAATAAAGACCCAACAGCAACACAAATCAGTCAAACAATAAAAGGTACTCTTTCATCAGTAACTTTTTAATCGGGGGTTGGAGGACATCCCCTACCCTGGTTTTGCGTTCCTTGTCGGCCGGTGTGTCTGTCCACATGGAGCGGTCCTTGTTCTCTGGACCGGAGCGCTTCTTGAAAGTGCGAGCCCCGAGGCCAATATGTTGCAGTTCTGGCGGGAGCTCCGTCATCCACGTCTCTCTACCGAGCACCTCTGGAGCATCCTGTTTGTACAGAAACAGGTACACGCGTGCCACGCATTGAGTGCGTGCACAGGAATAATAAACAGCTTTCATGAAAAAGGTACACCCTTGCTCACAGTAATGTGCCCGGATAACACCAAATTTCCTCCCCAGCTCACTTTTGTTGTAAAAACATAACTGAGATATGAGCCTGTAGGTAAATTTGGGGGAGGAGTAGAAAGAAACGCAAGTCACTCCGATTTGAGGGGTGGAGGGATACGTGCTAGAGTTTAAAATGTAAAAATTGTTTTGACATTTGTTCTAACCATAAGGAATGTACCCTGTAATGACCAGTGTTAGATTAGAAAATGGCCCAATAGTAGTCAGACTCACATCTCCTGATAGTTTCTGTTTCATCCTTTGTGCCCTGCGCTCGATATCTACAGCTACAGAATCCTGAACAGTTTCTTTTGCTGGCATGGGTCCAATCACATCATCATTCTTTTCATCTTCATCACTGCTTGAGGGCTCAGCTTTGTAGTCTGGGGGTAAGGCAGGCCCTGAGAAACCCTCGCTATCATCGTCGCCATCATCATCATCATCATCTGCTGTTCTGTGAAACCCAGGAGGTAATGCTGGACCCAACACAGGTGGCCTTTAAGAAATCAAGTCATATAAACATATGTAAACATTCATAGTACTGACTAGTTATGTACAAAAACAAACACATTACGGGAATATATTTAACTCACCTCTCTGGTGAACTGTGTTGTTTCTTAAACCCTGGGGGCAGAGCTGGCCCAAAGAATCCATCATCTTCGTCTTTTCCCGTCCTGCAGAAACACGCGATTCCTTAATTGAAACATAGCTATTTGCGGCAGTCACATTTATTGAGGTGTAAATGCGTAATGTGGAATCGGATGCTGAACACAATAAACCTACTCTGCTTCAAAGCCATCTCTATTTTCGTGGCTATTCTTTGCTTTCTTAACCACCACCTCCTCGCCATCATCATCACTTTCTTCTGAAGAGCTCGATCGTTCTCTTCTTTTAAAATCTGGAGGCAGAGCTGGACCCGCGACTGAACAGTATTGTGTAATTGTGAATGAGAGGCACATTAGATTGTTGAACAATCTAATAGTATCAAATACATAAACGATATTGATGTTTCAATATAATCGACATATAAATATTTGGACTACTTACATCCCTGCTCATGATCAGAATCTTCATCGCTGTTTTTCCCGAACTCTGGCGGTAATGCTGGTCCGATCAGATCATCGCAAGACATGTTTACCACAGAAGGCTTTACAGCACTTTCCCGAAACAAATGTATTTTATGCGTTAGAAACGTGTCAAACTAACGTACTGTAAAACACCGGATTGTTTTCACGAATTGACATTTGCCCCCGGATGTAAACTGCTACTAACCAATAAGCAAATAGATTTTGGTCGCGTGACCGGCACAGCAGAATATATTTCCTATGTTGTGTTCATTGACGGGTTACGTTGTGGTTGGAAGTTTTACATGAGTACAAGCTTTTAACATTATTTGCAACTTACATTTGTTCGTGTTGTAGATACATATGACATATCTATCCACACGTTAAAATGGGGAAAAGGGACAGAGGAGATCGAGGTGAGTAATGATGGTGACTAATGAGTCAGTTTAGTTTACGTAAAACAGTGTACCTACTAGCTACAGTTGTGAATGTACCGTACGTAATGGTTATATTGTACCACTACGGTAGAGCATAATGACCACATTGTTCTTCTATGAGTATCAGTCCAGTCAAGGAGTGGAATAACAGTGTATGTTGTGTGCGATATCCCATATGTTGTTTGCAAGAGTAGAAAAGTATCCTATTTTTCAATAACTGAAAATTCATGTTGAAATGAGGGTTCATGCTGATATTTTGTGAGTGAGTGAGTGAGAAAATAATATGGTCTAAGATATTGAAGGTAATTGAACATCAGCAGAGATATATTGATATTGAATAAAACTTTGAATTCCCTGTTATCTGTCTATCAATCTCATTATCTTCCTGACAGACAAGAAGTCAAAAAAACGGGTGTACGAAGAAGACGATGATGACGAAGAGGTGGTGGGCAGTGAATCTCAGGAGGCTATCCCCGCAGCTGCAGGAAAACACGTAGACGAGTCCAGTATCAAACTAGATGAGTATGGTGCCAAAGATTACCGCATGCAGATGGAGCTGAAGAATGATCATTCCTCACGCCCACTCTGGGTGGTAAGACATTTATGTTCTACCTTTACCTAACTTAGAGTGAGCCTCTTCTAGTACCAGAAATCAACATTATTTCTTTCTCCCAGGCCCCTGATGGTCACATATTCCTAGAAGCCTTCTCCCCAGTATACAAGTACGCTCAAGATTTCTTGGTGGCTATTGCGGAGCCTGTATGCAGGCCAATCCATGCCCACGAATACAAGCTGACAGCCTACTCCCTGTATGCTGCAGTCAGTGTAGGACTACAGACCTCTGACATCGTGGAGTATCTACAGAAACTTAGCAAAACATCTATACCTGATGGCATTGTGCAGTTTATTAAGGTATTGAAGCAGACACTACATTTGATTGAAAGAAATTGTAAATTATTAATGGGTGAACTGAGGGATAGCTGTATGGTTAGTAGTCATAGACATGTCATAAACTCAAGGCATTTGTTAAAAAATACACTTAAGTATAAATTGATCATCAGCTGTATTTCCAAGGTTTGTTGCTATGTGATATACCATGTGATGTCAATTGTATACATAAAATATAAACAAGAAATTGTAAAAAGTGTATAATTGTGGAAATAATCATCATAAAAATTGTGTGATTATAAATAAAACACAACTAGGAATTCTGGTAAATGTTTCTCTAGTAGCAGAGCTGTTTTAAATGTCAACCTAGTATGAACAATGTATAAATATCTTGCGGTTGATATATTAATTGCATTAATAATATAAATATTACTAAACCAGTGCTTCCTTATACATACATAGGCAATTATTTTCAAATTGTTTAAGTTTTGGTATGCAAATCCTAACCCTTCTAGATATGATCTATGGCTTACATTAAAGTGGAAGTAAACAATTCATACACTCAGATTCAGTGTGAGGTGTATTTCTTTTGATGAGTTCAAATATAACATACAGTATAGCAATCTTTGTCCAGCATCGCTTTCTCCACCTTTTAAGGTTTGGCTTCTGGAGGAATGCAGGTTAGGCAGAGATGGCCTTTTTAATACATCTACTATTACTAAGGACACAAAATTCAAGTGGGAAAAAAAGAAGCCAGATTTACAATCTCTGCTTCAGTTTAACAGTACACTAAAGTATTAAGTAACCTACATAAGTGGTCAGCGGTTTGCAAGCTATCTGCTTGCAACTTTGAGGACTAACAGGTGACAATGTCAAATGTGTTTGTCTATTTGGCTGCCATGCCAAGGTGCCATGGTGCTTGCCTTGGTTGGCTGGATTTAAGGAATTATCCTCACTACTTCACATTCAACATATGTTTAACTTGGCACACTGTTGTTAAAATGTGAGATAGAGTTCCTTCAGTTTATCCAGACAGTTCAGATCAGGTGAGAAGCTCTGTAATATTTGTAATATCTATTTATTAGCTATTAGTTGATTTTGAGGTATACACAGATTTGCTGATATTTGGGAGGCTCTTTAAAATATGACGTTCCTCACCTTGCCCTTACCTGTTTTACATTTTTCCATATAGCAATATTTTCTAACCAAATTTGAATCAAATAATGATGTTTTATGCTGTTCATATATTCTCCACGGTTGACATTACGTAGTGCAGCTGCAGTACAACATAACTAAATGGCACAGATCCCACACAATCTGTCCATTTCAGAATAAGTCTATCATTGCCATCTAGAGAACACAAATGCCTCAGTGCCACACATCTATAAATGCATGTAAATATGTTTTACATTTACAGCATTTGGCAGACACATTAATCCAAAGCGAAATCACATATAGCAGCCTAGTACTTTTGTCAATAGTTGGAGTGGTTATGCACCAGAATTTAAAGCAAACATTGTTATAGTAATACAGCATTAATGTATTTTTTCTTAGTAGAAATATCCCAACCTGTTTTGCGCTGTCTTACCATATCCCGGTATTTGCCAAACCCCACCTTTTGCAGCAGTGGCAGCCATTTTGTTTGAGTGCCGTCTGGGCTGTTTGGAGGATGAAATTCCCAAGGAGACTCAGGACTACATCTCTGCGCTGCACCTCATGTTCAGCTCCTTCAAGACCACCATGTATGCTGGAGCCATCCCCAAATGGCTGCGGCCCATTATCCCCAAACCGTGGGAGGAGTTCTGCAACTCCTGGGATGGCCTCTTCAGATTCAGTATGTAGTCATGCCATATAAGGTTAAGCACCTGGTTCGACAGTTGGGATGAATACTTAATACCATTGTTTATCAAAAAACAGTTCTCTATAATTAATGTTTAATTTAAAGGTACTCTATATATCGATATTTTAAACATTAATGTAACAACAACTATTTTCTATGTAAATATATAGTTGGGCTATTGTATCTTGAGCTGAGAATGATCAATAATCAAATAGTCAATAATCAAATATGAATTTATTTATTACATCTCTCCCTTTCATCCATCCGTCCATCTTACAGTACTCTCCATCCTTTTCTCCATCTTCTCCCAGGCCAGATCCACATTGATAGGAGGCTGGGGGAGATTCAGGCCCAGCTGGAGCGGGGAGAGGAGGTGAAAGGGGGGTTGCTCACACACCTGATAGTAACCAAGGAGATGAACATGGAGGAGATCTATGCCAACATGACCGAGATGCTACTGGCTGGAGTCGACACGGTGTGTGTGCGAGTGAGCAAGATGTGTGAATAGAAAATGGAGCGTATAGTAATGTATTTTCCTCTTAGACATCTTTCACCTTGTCCTGGGCCACCTACCTGTTAGCACGCCACCCCCATGTCCAGGAGCAGATCCATACTGAGGTGACCAAGACCCTGGGACACAGAGCCATCCCTACAGCTGACGATGTCCCTCGTCTGCCTCTCATCAGAGGCCTGGTCAAAGAGACACTCAGGTGCCTGGTCCAACTGTCACAACTGGCTCACTCCATTTTGTTTCTTAATTTCATATTAAATAAAATATCAAAGAAACTGGTGGCAGAGAGAGCAGCAGGCGATTCTTTCCACATAAGGGTGCTTAAGAAAGGGCTATATGTGGGTCTTAAACCAAAATGCAAAAAATAAAATAGGAATCTACAAAATAATCCTGCAACCTCATTTTATTTATTTCCACCAAAAAAAGCTGAAGCAGAAATGTGCTTGGCTTTCAAACACTGTAGAATAACTGTCTCCCATCTTTCCCTATCTCCCAGTATTACATTTTGAAATAATATATCATTTGGTTGATGGTCGAGTAATGACATTTTTACTTCCCCATACTTTTGATGTTCCCCCTTGTCAACTTAAATGTGAAGTGAGGAGTGTGACATCGTTGACCAATGTCACATGACTAGCCCCTGGTAAAACCATCCTGAGATCTGTCTCTATAATTTGCTTAGCTTTGCATTAGTCTGAGTGCTCTCAATGCAAAACTGGTGCCTGGTTACCTACAGTAGTCTATGGGCAAATCTGCATCCAGGTGGGTAGTTCAAAAACCTGTGTAAAGAAAACCTTATTCTGTTTGGTTGAAGGTGGTCCAATCTCCTGCAAATTATTTGATTGACACCTGCATTAGTGTCGCCTTTATGACCAACTTTAATGCTGACTTACCTACACTGAATATTCTTTGTTCAACCCTTAGATGGCAGCACATGCAGATAAACGTTATCTCGACAACCACTCTCGCGCCCCTTCATTCTCACAAGTAGCGTCACGCCTGCTGAACCAAAGAGAGAGTCCAAGGATTCTGACTGAGTGGACTCACCATTACCAACTTAGCCAATTGCATTGTGCATATTCCAAGCAAGCTAAACTATCTACATGGGTGACAAAGAAAGAGAAGTTACGTGTAATCATACCAATGCAGAACTACTTTTTAAAACGTAACATAATCACTAAAATGCCAGAACAATGTCCTTGTTGTCTGTGCAACTCTAATAAAAGGTAAGCCCACCTATTCCTGGTACGGTAAAGCTTCTTAGTACTAAAGTTGCATCGTGACTCAACTGATTAGATGAGGCTGGTGTAACGGTTAATGGTTAACCCTCACTGTTCGACACCTCAAGGACGCTCTAGTGACAGAAGAGCCCTGGGGCTTATAGTGATCTCTTGCCATGCGTCCTACTCTCCTGCCTCGCAGCACTGCCAGGAAGTCCCAGCTGGTGTGGATGAATTATTCCCAGTTACACTTGCAAAGTAACAAATCCTACCAAAAGATCTTAGCTGCTCGTGCAACTCAACTGCAGTTTTAGTGATATAATGTACAATTTGGGACTATGCACGTTCAATACAAAAACAAATGCATGGCAGTACTGTGCAGTATATGTGCACATTGGTCATTGAAGCCAAAAGTAGCTCTTTGTTTATGCAGCCATGTCAAAATTGGTTTAGTTTGATGTGCTGGAAGCTTAACAGTCTATGTATGTGGCCCTCTTTCGGAAAAGGTTTTTTCCAGTTCTCCCAGGCAATGGACGGATTACCCAGGATAACTTGGTGGTGGGAGGATACTTGATCCCCAAAGGGGTAAGGCTGATGTCATAGTAACATATTGTGTTTACTGTAGATACAGTATAGCTGACACAGCAACACTGGGCCACATTATAGATGGGGCCCAGTAATGATCATGCATTGCACATCTAAATGTGTTAAAATGTTAATCCATTAACACACCACGTATTGCTATTTTCTCTCTATTAGACTCAGTTGGCTTTGTGCCACTTCGCTACATCACTGGAGGAGGAAAATTTCCCTGATGCTTTAGAATTCCGACCACAACGGTGGATCAGGAAAGACGCCACAGACCGTGTGGACAACTTTGGTTCAATCCCGTTTGGCCACGGCATTCGAAGCTGCATTGGCAAGAGAATAGCAGAATTGGAGATGCACCTGTCTCTCACAAGGGTATGGAATGACATTGACCTTAAAAGCACAAGTGAAATCTCCAATTACCTCAATACCTCTTAAGTTCACTTGCAGATAAGAATGAATCCATTGTAAAAATGAATCCATTGTTTACGAATCAGCCTCATCATCCACAAATTACTTCATTAGTTTCTAAACAACATGTTTTTACTGTGTCAATACTGATTACTACTTTAAGTACTTTTGTTTTTTTCCACAATATAACATAATACACCTTTAGTATACCTTATTAAATGTAATACTATAACATAATTGGAGAAATTTGAAAATACATTTTGTTTTGTGTGGATGATGTGTTTTATTGCAAAAACTACATTTAACTTAGTGTGATAATCTTGATTTTAGATTTAATATCTTATCTAGCTTGACTTCTTCATTTAATTTCTTATCTATTGACTTGAAATAAGTGCACATTTAATTAAACTAAGAAAATCACTTACTGCACTGACAGCCAAATGTGCTTGTTTTTAGCATAAACCAGCTCATAATTAATATGTTTGCACTTTGCCATATACTTTTTAAAATGTATTTTGTGTACATTGATGATTTAAAGTTTGTACTGTCGTATTGTTCCCCAGCTCATCCAGAGGTTTCATATTGGTTTGTCCCCTGTCTCTGATGACGTCAAGGCCAAAACCCATGGTCTGCTCTGCCCTGCTGCACCCATTAACCTGCAGTTCATAGACAGACAACATTAGAGTCTTGCCACCCGGCACCTACAGAGTCCCATTTGGAAAAGATTTATGTTTTCTGTTTTGTTTTCTCACACTGTTAACTCCACTGTTTTGTTGCTTGCCACTTATATTTCCATATTGTATACAATATATAAAAAACAAAGAACATGTTGCTATGATTAAAATTCATTTTTTTACACCGAATCACAGAATTGGAGAGTCTATGGAGGACCCTAAACAGCAAGGATGTGAAGGTGATCTCAACAAAGCAATCACATATTTATCTGTGCACGTGAATAATACATTTATTTTCTGAGATGTGTAGAAATGGGTCAACTGGACCAGCTAATCAGAGATGGAAAGCATATAAAACATTCATGGTATTTCAAGTGTAACTGCATCCCAGTTCTGAGCCTGACCACCCACTACTTTGAATAATGCTGTGTGAGTGGGGGTAGGGGATGGGCTGAGAGGGGGACCCCCATTAAACTTTATCCCGAGCATCCCCGCCCCCAGGGGGCATCCTTACTAGAGGCCTTTACCACCTCAACTGGTTCCTTTCAAGGCAAAGGAGCAGCGGCTCTACTCCTAGTTCCTTACAAATGGCCGAGCTTCTCACCCTATTTCTCAGAGAGACGCCAGCCACCCTTCTGAGGAAACCCATTTCGGCCGATCGTACCCATGAAATAAATGTTTATTTCTATGGCTCTGTGTAAAACTAATATGGAGACAAAGCTGCTTTTACTAATGTAAGTTGCTATGGCAACATCACAGTCACTGCAGTGATCCTGGTGAAGTATTTTATATTCACCTTATTTCATATATGCCTTAGCAGTAAAATGCTTACTTGGACTACTTAGTGGTCTTACCAGTAGTTTCCAGTGGGAATATGTGTTGGTGACAAAACATATGTTTTTTAGTTGGAACATATATCTCATACGTTTGCAACATATGAGATAGGTAATCACAGAATGACGGAAGAAAATCGAAAACGCCATTCATTTTTCTCATAGGGAAAAACGCTTAGATGCAGAAGTCCTTATATGGGCATAGTGACATGCAACTGGGAGGTCTATGCATTGCGGCCTGCTCTTATTATTAGGCTACCTGTCCAGTCATCAAACTGACAATCGTGATTTTGTAAAAAAAACTTTTATTTGATTCTGATTCGATAATTATCAAACTCTTTTGTAGACTTCTATGAACCAGAAAAATTGTGATATGTCTTTTCTCCCATCAATAAGCACCCCTCTGCCCAAGGGCCCCTGGGCACATTCCCAGAGTTCCCACATGGTAGATCCATGATATTATCTTTATATTATTTTTCTTTAAGTGAAAACGTGAAACAGATTTAAATGATCACTTGTGTATTGATACTAGTTGCCGTAAAGTAAAACTTCCAATTGTATTAACCCGATTCTGTAAGGATGTTGGGTGATAATGTTATGTTTTATAGCCTATTCATGTTGTTTTGTCTTCATCAGAACAAACTAATAAAATGAAAATCCTCTTTCACCTCAAAGTAGCAGTTTGTCCATAAAGAACGCAGTATCGTGTTCAGAAAAAGCTTGTAGCCTATATTAATTGTATTATTCTCACGCACCCCTTGTGCCTACTTCCAATTACCTCTCGGTGTCTGCGTACCACATTAAAGAAATATACATAGTTTTTTTTATATATAGCTGCCGCCTTTACAGTGCAGTAGCATATACTTATAGTACATTGAAAAACGTACTTAACATACACTATTATACAACAGCAGTCGTGTAATGTTTTTTTTTTTTCGACTGTAATTCTCGCGACACAAACGAGAACACAGACGGAAGTAAATAATCAACCTGGTACGCAAGTAGAGGAGGCGGCGGCAAGTGAAGAGTGAACGCTCTATACATTTCGTAGTTTGATCTTATCAATTTTATCTTTGAATTTACTTTCCGTGTCTGTTCAACAAACAAGCCCCCATATACATTTCTGCAATAAATACCTCAAGAGTCCTGGAGCCACACTTGGGCCTGGAAGACAACTGTTAGCTAGCAAACGTGGCTATGCTAACGTTGTTTTTTTTTTTCCCCAAGCAAGCTAAAGATCATTGAAGTTGCTAGCTCACCAGCTACCGTAACATCTTATTTTACATATACGTAACTTCGCTTCACCCAACTTTAACCCTGGCCATTGTGGAGGAAAGGTCCAACACGATCTAAAATGATTATTGAAAACCTCGATGCCTTGAAAACATGGCTTTCCAAAACCCTTGATCCTATGTAAGTAGCTAGCTCACAAGCTAATTGTATCCCTACAGTAGTTTGGGTTGTCTGACAAGCACATTGATTTACACCTCAATTAAATTGACTCAATTTGTATGCCTGCTACTAGACATACGTACATTATTATGAATGCACATTGCACACGTGAGTCATTAAACTTAATCTACAATTTGATTTATCGTAATGTATGAAGGATGCTCTCCTCAATCAGCATTTTTGCTATCGTTCTATTGACGTGTGAGTGAATTTTTGAGTAGTGCGAATGGCTCATCAATCGCATCTCTTTTCAGCTGTGATGCAGATCCTTCTGCACTTGCAAAGTATGTCGTTGCGCTGGTCAAAAAAGACAAAACCGAGAAGGAACTTAAAGCCCTGTGTATTGACCAGCTGGATGTATTTCTCCAGAAAGGTACGTTAGTCTGCTAGATCCCAATAGCTAAATGTACTTAGAAATATGCACTTGATCAAGTTCTTATGTGAGTACCCTGAATTGCTGTCTATAAATTAAAAAATGCATAATGAATGAAGATCATCTTCCTATAATATATAATATTTTCCAGAGACTCAGACATTTGTGGATAAGCTGTTTGAAGCTGTGAACAACAAAACCTACCTCCCTCAGCCAGAGCAGCAAGTTTCTGTGGTCAAAGTTGAGACTCACCTGAAGCTGGAAAAGGATGAGCTGAAGAAGGATGAGGTAATTTGTAGCTAGACTTTGAAAAGCTGATTTTAAATAGTGGTTCCATTAGGAAAACCTGAATATATATATACCAACTCACTGGGTCACTATGGATACCCCAACCTGCCAAAGGTGGGCAAACTGTGACCCGCAACGTCACATCCAGCATATCAGTTGATACTGTGGGATCACATGACAAATAAAAGTTGCAGCACACAGCTCTGTGTGTGTATGTATGTATGTATATATATA
>JAODOY010077507.1:0-15577 GCA_025399855.1 Forbesichthys papilliferus
GCAGCCAGGGTAGTGAAGCACAAAACCATCCAGTTCACTGGACACACAAACATACACACACACACACACACACACACACACACACACGGTAGAGAGAGTTCACATGTAATTCCTATTTCACGTGCATGTATACTCACACAGCATGGGGCTCCTTGAATTTTCCAACTTGTTGAATCTGGTACATGAGGTCTCCCCCATTAATATACTCCATCACAAAATACAACCGGTCCTAAGGCAGGGCAAGAAAAAAAAAAACAGGAACAGTAGAGAATGTTTCCAGAGAATTGTTATGTGGTAAACCACATACAGAAAGATCCAGGATATGTTAGCACATGTCATTTTGCATGTTGTGGAAGCCATATAAGGGTAAAACCACTGCTTGAGTCATCCATATGTGAAAGTCAAACCTCTACTCTCGATTAACCATAAGATTGCTAGCGCAAAAGCAAGAGAAAATATATTCAAATGCTAGAAAACAATGTTAAAGTGGGACCCGCAACCTATCTCCTGATTTTAGATAGATAGATAGATAGATAGATAGATAGATAGATAGAATATAACAATGTTGGAATGTGCATATCTGCCTATGGCGACTAGTTGCGTCAATAAAACAAAGATATTGTCATCAAATAATATATGGTAGGAAGCATATACAAGTCTTGCTTAAAGGCAACTTCGAGCTCAAATCAAAACAGTATCGCTCTGCGGTCCGCCGTGATAATTCAATACTTCTACCCAGCCCTGGCTCCATAAATAGGAACATCAAACAGTGGCGAACACCGCTCTTAACAAGGTCGTAGCACTACGCTTCACAAAGAAGTGTGGGAACCCCGGATCTAAGAGCATAATGCTAGAAACCCCAAACAACTCAAGCACCCCCCACACACACGGGCGCGCACGCACGCCCGCACACCTACCTACCATAGTCTGGAAGCAGGAGTGCAGATGAGTAAGGAAAGGTGGTTTCCCAGACAGTGCAAGGACCCTCTTCTCCACCATGGTACATTCCACATCATCGTCCTGGATCACCACATCCTTCTTCAGGATCTTAATAGCGTATAGCTCCTCAGCACCTTTGCGCTCCGCCAGCATCACCTGAGAGCCACCAACAAAACCAAAAGGACCAGTTTTTCCTCTGTGCACCGGGTAAATATAACTTGCAGATTGTGTGGAAATCTTAAATAGTAATCTGCCAAACGGTGAGATTAATTGCATTTATTTACATTATGTTTTTATTAAGTTACTTCAACCCATAGGCCATAGCAGAACTCATAACATATTTAATTTTATTTTATTCTGATAGTCTGGATTCGTTGTGAAACATAAAAGGTATACAGAAGATTTTAATATTTAGATACTTTTCCATCAGACACAAAGGATTACATGTGGGACTAAATCATTTTTTGTAATTCTTCAAACTTATTTTATAAATGTACATACCTAAATAACGTCCTGAAAATCTACTTATTTTGCAATATTCACCAAGTACATAAAGCCTTTGATACACGATTACATTGACCCCGTGAGCAGTGTGCACGTGCAGTTGTTGCCGTGATTGTGCGCTACCTTTCCGAAGCTGCCCTTCCCAAGCACCATGATGAAGGTGAAGTCAGAGAGCTTGACGCGGTCCTGATTTCCATTGCTGTCATATTTGCACACCGAGGAGGTAGAGGAGGATGGGTCGCTAGGCTTCCCTGGACCCACCCTGGCTCTCTGAAGCACAGAAAAAAAAGAGCTTCATCCATTCCTATTAGCATCATTTGACTATGTTGCTTTTCCTCACCACCTGATTATAAACGATTTTGTTTTCATGATTTCAGGGGTGTGGTAGGTTGATGGTAAGGCAATTCTCAGCCAAATGGTTGTGTGTTCAGCCTAACTGAGAATGGTGCCCAACTTCTACAGTGCCATATACCAATATACTTTACATACAATCATTTTACATTGGCTTTTTGTGTTCATTGTCAAAGCACTATACTGTACATGTTAACATTATTTTATTGTTTTGTGTATCTGTGTGTGTGTGTGTGTGTGTGTGTGTCAAACCTCAAACTTCTGTCGGAGTTCCTCGTTGCCATCTTCTCCATCTGGCTGGACGGGAACGTTGAAGTATTCTCCCTCCTCCTGGGATAACAGTTTGAACCTGCATAGAAAAGACATCAGGTAAGATGTACGCAGACATGAGAAATGTAACCTCTTGCCACCGTGTCCCTCTTGGCATCTCCCCCATCTTACCATCCGTCCACGCCTTGTTTCTGGAGTTCGGAAATGCCAAAAGAGAGGGAGCCCATGAAATCATTTCTACTGGTCAGGTCCCAGTCCCAGATCTCCACGGAAAGACGGCGGTCTTTGTCAGTTTCTTTCAACTTACTTAAATTGGGAGAAATGGTAGAGTACATTTTAACCAACACCAAATTGAAAAATTCCAATAATTAATAATTCAACACAACAATAGTAGATGATAGTTGTATGATAATTGTATCCAATTAAATACTTTTACTGCATTAGCATTTGGCTACCTGCTATTAGTTGCTATATAGCCTATTGTAAAAGACGTCAGACAACATGTCTTTGTATTATGTAGACCATGAACTGGGTTTTGTGCAATAGGCCTTTACCCATACCTAACCTTTAGTTCAAATTAGCACATCTTTTTGTCTTTCTCTAGATGAGAGTCATTTTGTGCACGGGAGTAAGAAGGGGGAGGGGGGTGTTGTGCCAAACATTTGTGTAAATACATGTAAATGGGAAAATAGGGGAAGTGTCCAGTATTACCGCTTTTAGAAATGGAAATAGTAAATAAGCCCTAAAGCTATGCAAACCTAATATTATGATATATACGGAACTGTAGACGGGTGGATTTAAACTGCTTGTTTCTCTGAACCATTTTAGAAAATCATACAATGCTTAATTTTCAATAACTGAGCACTATATTTATGTTATTTTGTTCCAAGAGGAGAAAAACTATTGCCAAATAATTTTAAAATGGCCAGGAAAAAAATATATAAATCAAATAAATAACAAAAATCTAAATTCTATACAGAGAATGTAAGCAGTTTGGAACATGTCCATTTCCAGCTATTACTTTCTGACATTATGATTCCAGAAGTAGTTCAATAGGCAAAAAAGGAATAATAAACATGGACAACCTTGCTTCCATTGTCAGTAACCTCTGACCTTATCTTGTTGAAAACCAATATATACATTCTGAACCATGTCACACCTACTTTGTTTAAAACAGTTTCAATATTGAATAGCCACCTTTTTTTTTTACCCTGGATAAGTCAATATACAAATCAGGAAGAGGTTACGTTAAAAGCACATATCCAAGAGCATGTCTGAAAGGTCCCATAATATACCAGCTGGTGTTTACAACATCACCGCTTTAGTATCATCACTGGCAGTAGTATCAATCTGCCACAGTAGTAGTGAGACCAGGCACTACTGATGCCAAATAGCATTGTCTTTGGAAAAACATATATTGAAAAATTGACAGATGAAGCTTGGGGCATATGACCCATCTAAAACAAATTACATGGCGGCAGCATTTGCGTCCATGTTGTTGCTAAGAACATAACATTGGTATATATTTTGATTGCAACTAACCTACTTTTGGCAGAAGAAATTGCAAATATGTTGCGATTACATTTTTTTCTTTTTCCATACCATCTTAAATAACGGCAGCAATGTTGAGCCTAGTCGGCACAGGCATTGTAAAATGGAAAGTATGTCTCACAAAGTGAAGGTCTCGTTCCAGGTGGGATTGAGGCAGCATTTGATGGTCCTGGTCTTCTGCTTGCTCTCACTCTTGGGGTCTGGGATCAGCTTGAGTTTGACATAGGGGTCTGACAGGCCATTGGGGTCCATAGGTACCAAGTTCCTCGCCTCTGTGACTGGAAGCAATGAGAGCAGTTTCATGTACAATGAAGTACATTCAGATGTTTATTAACCACTATAAAGCACCTTAATCTTAAAACTAGGCTAAAAATAATCGGACGCCCACGAAACCCATTCAGGGGGTCACAGATTTTGAGAACCACTGTAAAGGCAGAAAGTAGCCTAGTTAAAGTGTTTGATCTATCGTTTTGATCAGATTTACGCCGAATCCCCCGCGGCCATTGCCGTCTCCTCCACCAGGCTGACCGCGGCGGCCTTACTGTCCACTCTCCCCCACCTGGTCTGAGGAGCTGCCCAGCCTCTCCATCTGTCGCCCTTATACGCCGGCAGCAATTGAGCTAAATTAGACTGTGATGCACAGGGGTTTAAGTTGTTGATGTTAAGATTTACACCTAAACAAGTGATGACCTTCTGCTGTAGTAGACATTCCTTTTAAACAAACAATTTGAGAATGAGAAGACAGAACACTTGTGGTCATGACTTATTACGTTATACACCACATACTGTAAAACAAATTGTAGCCAGCCCAAAACAGAAGAAGTTATTTACGCTTGACTGAGATGATTCCAGACCTCACAGAAAAAAACGCTTAAAACCAAATTGAATAAGCTATAAATATTCCAGAGGGCAGCTAAACACACAGCTGCTAGTGAACAGTATATCTGATGACAGCTAAACTGCACAGCTTAATCTCACCCACAAATCCACATGGCCTACAAAACTCTAGTTAGAAATAAACTCTTAATTTCATCTCTCACTATGAATCGAGGTGCAAGAGAAGCCTGGAAGAAAGAGTGGCTGTTGGCCTATGCCCGGAAGATGCGGGCCCGTCATTTGACCCTTAATCAACTAATGCACTTCCCAGTTCTGAACTTAACGTGGAGCTTAGACTGCCTTTATCAAGAGTGTGTATGTGAAGTACAGTAATGACCGAGTGATGTTGACGTATAAAAGACAGGGGGAACTACTCACTGGCGACCGTGAGTTTGTCCTCAGTAGTCTCGGCCTTGATGTGGATACGACCTCGTCTCTCTGTGTGGTCTGTTCCGCACAGACTGGGAACGTTAGCCACGCACCGTTTGTGGATGTTCATCATGCAGTCTAATGCAAACACACACACACACGCACAGAAAAGAGGTATGCAAGTTACTGTATGTAGCCTACAATAGCAAAACCGGTTTGTAACAGAATTACATAAACATATTAATTTGGTGGCTCAATCATTCATAGCCCATGTTTTGCAGTAAGCACTGCAGGAAAACAGAAACACACGATGAAATGTGTGTGGACATTAAATGTGCATATCAGGACTGTTGCTATAGCGTCTCCTGTATTAAGAACTACATGTTAAACCTTTTAACTGTTTAAAATATATCTACATTTACAATTTCATGTAAGGAGATTGATTTGACTTTATATACATATTTTTATGTACATATTATAAGCACTGAGAAATGGTGAGTTACACACATGCTAATCTCTATTAACAGATGTCTGCATGTGAATATACAGAGCCTGTAGGCAGCGACGTGAGATATTGGTACTGCCGGATGCATCCCGTTTCTGTTCGTAGTCTGAGTAATATTGACCAATCATGTGTGTGGAGAGCAAATGCTGAACTAAATGCAATCTCAAAATAAAACGGATATGGTCTGACGACGGCGTAGCTTTTGTTCATTAGCATACATATGTGGAAACTGTATGTCTATTTAAAGATGAGTCAAACTGTTCCACCTCCATTCTGACGTCTCAAGTAGAAAATCTGACCGTAAACAACGACCAGCAGACAGAAGAGAACCCTGGAAATATCCAACAAGAATTGGCCCTGGCCCCTAGAGGCTTTATCGCCGTCAGACGTTATTGACGATGGGTTCAGAAGTCGCCAGCACGCACATGTACTGTATAGCATACGGTAAATTGAAACGGAATTTGTGACTATTTGGCGACATCTTTATTGTGTCTTTTCTACCCACTAGATGTCGGCCTGCTGCGACATACAAACATTCACACGTTCTAGTCATTTATACTTGTGGTCTCACACTTGTTACAAACCGGGGTTAAGACTGACAGCTGAGTACTGACTCAAATCTGATAACGTCTTTCACATTCCATATCATCTCAGATAGCATTCTGTAGAAGATATACTTTTTCCTATACGCACACGTGCGCTCACACACACACACACACACACACACAGTGAAGCACATACGGTCACATTTCATGCCCTGGTGTATCAGCCCGTAGAGCAGTGAGCCACAGTGGTCACAGAAGGTGGGGCTTGAATAGGTATGGACCTTAAACCTGTGTTTACTACGAGGGTCCTGGGGAAGAGAGAAACCAAATGGAAAGGAGGTGGGTGAGAATTGTTGCATGATGAGACAGACAGGCATTATAAAACATGTTAAATAATTATTACATTACAAACATTTTCAAAACAAACAACAATACATTATTATTTTGACTCAGGGATGCAGCAAACTCCCAACCTCTGTGTGTGTGTGTGTGTGTGTGTGTGTGTGCGTGCGTGCGTGTCCCCCATTTAGCCAGTGTAGCCAAGCAGCACAATTCACTCTTCAGAAATATCCTTCACTGTTATTTGGTGTAGAGAGGTCAACTGCAGAACATGTAGTACACACAGACCCTTGCACCGTGCTGACATATATTAATACCAACATTATTCAGCAGTGAAACAATCAGTAACCACGAGAACTACTACATTAATACTTAACGTTAACAAGTACAAACATCTACAGTGCAGTCATCCCAAATCCCCTGTGACGGCTTATACATTCTGATGTTAAGGAGGGAATAAATACCACACACATGTGTACTACTGAATGTGTACAAACAAATAGCTAGCCGACTCCATGTGCATTCAATCTTGTGTGTTCGTGCAGGTAAAAGGTGTGAGCAGTGTGATTTAGGACACCTAAACCCCGTTGCGGTAATAATTCACTCTGATCTCTATTTGTCATGATGCCGTATTTCAACGTTGACCTCAGAGCCGCTGCTGTGCCAATAGGCGCTGAAGCACAACTCTGCAGTCTCTCAAATATATGCTTACCCCAATATATATGGGAAGATATTCCAGGCCACACCCACTCCATTAGAGAGATTGTTGTTACTGACCAATGTAGGCACATTACATTTAGAGCAGCATTCCAAATTGAACATAGACCATGAGATCACCAAGATCCTTGCAGTAGGCCAATCAATCCCATTTACTTATACATCAAACCCTCGCCCCTAAGCCTTTGGTTGAAATAAACGCTTAATGATGTTTTAGCCTTCATCATTATGAGACTCACTTTGTGCAAAGGAGTGTGTGTGTGTGTGTGTGTAGGGGGGTGGGGGGGTTTGATGTCCTTTGATGTTTTGCATGCAACTGAGCGCATGTAAATCTGACAGAAAGGGGAAGTGTCTAATATTACTGCTTTAAAAAAAGATGATGAAATGAAATGAAATGTTTTAAAATTGCTGAGCCAACAAAACAACACAGCTCTAACGCTAAGCATAATGTAATGGAGATACAGAGCTGTAGAGCAACCCCCAGCCAACATTAATTTCATTTCCCTTTTTATTCGTTACAAACGCCATACAAATGGTATACTGAAGATATATGTTCAGCACAGCCTAATAAGAAGAACTCACACTAAACTGTGGTTCTTCCCCAGCAGTGCCAATATAGTCCACAGCAGATATATTGCTTACACAGGAGGCCATCAACTATAACTATGTTGTCCAAAACCAAATATTACAATCTATAGAGCCTTGCGGTTGTTTTGGTCTGCATAATCCATTAGTTTGATGGGTTTTTTTCCCCCAGAAAGGTCTTACTGAAGTCACTTTAAGCCTTTACTGATACTACTTCACATATCAACCTGGCATCATTAACTTTTATGCTTTATAGGATGTGTTGCTTATAAGAAAATATATAATTACACCAAACTTACCCTGTACCACATCTCAGTAATAGCTCAGTTTCTCATTATGCGTTGAATTTGATAACAAAATGCTGAATTTTCCCTTTTGTTGCAGACAAGAACATGGCCATAACAAACTGCATGCAACATGCATATAGGATTTAAAAGGAGTTTTCAACTGAATTTACGGGATGAAGAAACCATTCGGGTCCTAGTTCAGACTGCCTGTGTCACATTTATGGCTACAGAATGGGAATTTCCCTGAATTGTATAGAAAGATACTGCAGCAAACATTTCCTGCAGTGAGAACATGAATGAGTAAAGCTCTTTATACTTACATCGGAGGCAGGTCCCTTGTCAGCTCCCGGACAGGAGAAGGTGACAAATTCATGACACCGTTTATGGACCACAAAACAGCACACTAAATGAAACATGAAAAAGAAGAGCCTAAATGTACTAGAAACACATCTCAGTCATAATGCGTCTCAATGGTTTAGTGACAAGTCCAACAAGGTTACTAATCAGCACTATAACCCATATCCTGAAAAGAAAATAAATAAAAAATAGATAGCAAAAACAAAATGCATGTTATATTTGCCATGCAAATCTGTGGTTAGAGGAATGTTCGGTCTTGTTTATTATTTTTAACAATTTAAACTTGCGTGCATTATACGATTTAAAATCAGAAATCTAGAACGTTACATTCACAATCCGTTGCAAAATGACTGCACCTTCGACAGATTGGTAGTGGTTTAGCAATAGTATGTGTATGTTTACGCATCTGTGCACGATGTGTGGGTGGGTGTCTGTTTGGCAGGTGGCATGCAATTACGCCAAAGGACACATACAGCACGCAGCAGGCCTAGATAGTGCCCCGCTGGTGTGCTAAGGCAGGCCACAGAGCCAATAACTCAGTGACCTGGCCTACTTTAAAGACGCGAGGAACCTGCTCGGTTCAAAGCGCACACAAGACCAAACAACTGACCCTTAGATGTACGGGAAACACGGAGAAAAAAATCCATTGACAGAAACAGAAGAGGCAGAAAAATAAAAATAAATCATTTTTGAAAACTGCAAGAGGGACAGAGGGAAAGCAAAAGAGAAACAAATAACGGAGAGAGAGAGAGAGAGAGAGAGAGAGAATGGCAGAACGAGAGGGGGAGGGGAGGCCCGGGAGACACAGCTGGGCTTGAGGCAGTATGAGTGGGCGTACAGAGAGAGTGAGCGAGGTGAAGAATGACGCAACACGGAGGGAAGAGCGAGCTACACTCAAGTGTACAGTATGGTTCACAAATCAGCTCCGTTACCCATACATGTGTATTACGCACACGAGCTCCATTGATAGACATGCCCAGTGACCTGCTGAGGAGGTTCCTTGGTCTGTTGCCTAGCAACCGGGCTGAGCCCTGAAGACAAATCCAGACACAGCGCCTTCCAACGACCAACCGCCGCATCGCCAAATCAGAGCCAAACAAAGCAACAAAAAAAAACATTCCGACGTTGATCTGAGAGGACGACAAAGTGCCGACACCGTCAAATCAGGACAAACATCAAAGGACATTCCATCATCTTGCTCAAGTTTCACTTTTTACCGGTCCTCAAACATGGGAATGTAAGTGGGGATTTTCTCAGTAGCACTCAACCAAGTGTCAAATGCTATGTGTGCACACACAACGTATAATATCAAGATCCCAAACCCTTACCTGTCCATTTCATTCTTGCAATATTTACTCTACAAAGTTTTGGATAAAAAGTGTGTTAAATTACAAAAGTACCCAAGTTGTATGTGTTGTCAGTTGTCAAAATGGCTTCTAGTATATATTAGAATGATTATGACAGTGTCACAGTAGAAGTTAAGTAGGTAGAGCATATGTATCACACATTCAGCAGTAGTTGCTTATGTGACGTAGTGCTGATGGATGGAAGAGGCTGAGCCTAGTGGCTGTCTAGCAGATATGTTTGTTTGTCTGTCAGCTATTCAATTGCAAGGATGGTAAATGGACTGCATTTATATAGCGCTTCTCTAACCTTCCGGCCACTCAAAGTGCTGTACAGTATTGCCTCACACTCACACACACAAATTCCGGCTGGGAGCCCAACACATAGACCGCCGACCATCATGCCCCCAAGATAATAATTTCAATTGCTGCATAAATCAATCAATGTCCACAAGGAGAGTACTTTTATTTTGAACATTTTGCTGTTAATAAAAAATAGCAAACGTTACAACCCCCCCCCCCCCTCAAGAAAAAACTGAATTATCAGTTTAAAATGTTCCATTATTGTTATGCCTAACTACTCATTTTGTGTAAAACCCCACTAAAAAAGGACTCATCAATGAGCACTAGCTAAATCAAAACTCAAACCAGCCCTGTAAAGATTAAGACATGCAATGTCATTTGACAAGCAATCTGGTTTAGTTCACTCTGTAGGGCATGCTACTTGATTCAACTAACCTCTTCTCCATTCAACGTTTACAGCCAACCAGTAAACTGTTGTTATTCTATGATTTACGGGTTCACCCTTCCACCAACCACTTGACTTTATCCAGTGTGTTATAAACTGGAAAAGGAGTGCATATATTCTACAACATTTAAAAACATATACAGTAGCTTACTCTGTGTGTGTGTATTATACTGTATATATTTGGTTACTGTAAGCTGTTCCTGATCTGACACTAAATCTAACAAAAATGCAGCTTAGCAAGTACATTGAAATGAAAACAATTTTACAGTATATACAAAATGTAAAAAGACATCTGGATCTGGCAGCTAACTTCCTAAATGTATTGCATTCTTGCTGGCAGGAAATGATAAGATGAGTACTTCCTCTTTTGCTGCTAAAAACATTAGCACATACACACTAGTGAGGGAGCTAGGAAAATAAAATTAAATTTCTACCTGTAGAACAGGTATTTTATCACACCCTCTTGTCATAGATATACATCCTTGTTAAACAAAAGCCATCAGCTCACTAACAAGTTTTCACATGTTAGAACAGGCCTATGCCAAATGTCTGACATTCTTCCTAAACCTTAACCTAAATAACGACAATGTTTAAGTACAACATGCTCTGTCATACTTGATTGTTGGATGAAATGAATTACCCAGTTCACAGGTTTTTCATTATATATTCTATTCCAGTGGTTGCCACGACCCAAAAACAATGTAGTTCCTTGCAACCCCATTTTTTAAACACGTGCATAAATCATATTTTTTATATATTTAAATACATAAAAATCTCTACAATGTGCTTTATAATTCAACCATAATTATTTTGGGTGACAATTTTTGGTTTCACCACAAGATTGTGTGTGTATATATTCCACACACAAACACCACACTTTAAAAGGACTTCTTTTGGTAACCAATGCACACCTCCTGTCTAACAATGTCAACACTCAAGAAAAGAGATATAAAATGATATTCAGCGTCAATATACTTACAAACCAAGGCTTTTAAACCCTTCCAGACACGTAGTTAGAAGAAAGAAGCCATGGCACTGCTTTGTCGACATCAAGATTAGTAAGCTTAATGTGAATAAGTGTAGATAAGCAACCACACAACTACAAATAACCGTGTCTTTACATTTTGGTGTTGGTTTTGTGCAATTACTGATCGAAAATGTTTATGAATTCAAAAACAGTTCGAAGGGGCCTCAAGAAACACTCCTTATGATGCAAGAAGTCTAAATTATTACAATACATATATTTGTAGTTATTTACATGATTTACACTTTGTTGATAGTACTGACAGTATTACTGTGGGGATATTTCTTGTCCATTTATCGTGGTATGCCATTATATTGTCTAACTGACATGGCCCAAATCACAGTCTCCCTCAGAAGCTTGAGAGTGGAGCCATCTCAAATGGTCTTCCTGGTTTGTCTCGCCCCCATCTGTCCTTGGCTAAAACAAGACTTCTCATCTTTCGTCAGTCCTTCATGCCTTCTTCGTCTTACACTCCGTTCTTTCTCTCTAGGCTTTTCAGAACATTCTCACTTCTTATGCAATTACCATGTATTGTCTGCCATACCAGCAGTCCATCACATTTGGCTAGCTGCTCAACAACCAAGATGACATACAGTATCCCAACAGTATGCACGTATGCATAACCTACAGACAGCAAACATACACCCACGGGTTCAGTGTTATTACCTTGGCACTGGAATCCTTGTTTTCCAAAGCCCCTGTGGAGAGAGACACACAATAATGCGTTTGTAATATTCACAAGACAAATGCACATCATATCCCTTGGACACACCGGCAGCCCCCCCCACCCCCCACACATAACTGCACAGCTGTAGCAGCAACAGCGGGCCCTGTGTCTGGCTGCATTCCTATACCTGTCCTCCGGTTACCGAGATAGATGTCGGGCCGATGCGGTAAACACTGAGCAACTGTCCTGCTAATACCGACGCACTCGGCGCGCAGGCCTGTGATACTGTTGTCGCATTGTAGAAAACGGGGCAATGGCCTAACGGTGAACGCAGCGTGGGTTCCAATGTCACAGGATAACGCACGGCGGCGTGTCAATGTCCACGGAGGCCAATGATACTAACTGCAGCAGCAAGTGAATCACCTGTGTCCTGCGGATTGCCGTGCATTCACCCATGCACATACATACATAGGATCCATTCATGCATGCACACACACACACACACACACACACACACACACACACACACACACACACACACACACACTCACATGCCCGCGTACCCACCAGATAAAGTCCGTGCAGTGACTACAGAAGGTTGGTTGCTTGAAGAAGCGCGCGATGAACTTGTGGTCCTTCACCTCGTGCACGTTCTTTTGGCGGAGGGCTCCCTGACGGGCGAAGCCGCGCGCGCTCTCCGGTGCCTCTCCGTCGCTGCTCGGGTCAGCCATCTTAACGAGGAAGCGACGGTCCGACTCGGGGCGAGAAAAGCAGTAGGGTGGATGCGGACAGACGGCGAGGGAGAATGGGGTCGCGGTGCAGGTGCCACCCCTCCTCTCCGCCCTGCTGACCGCCGCGGTGTCGCCCGTGCTCCCGGTGTTGTCGGTGTACGTATGGTGTCCAGATAGCGCCACACCAGAGCTGCCTGCTGCTTCCCCGTTCGCGCTCCACACAGTGTTGCTCGTACAAAACTCTCTCTCTCTCTCTCTCTCTCTCTCTCTCTCTCTCTCTTAGTGGGTGTGTGTCAGTATGTGCGTGTTGTGGTGATTATCTTTCAAGTGTCCCTATGCATTGGAGGAGGGCACAGGACCCGCGCACGTACACACACACACACACACACACACACACACACACACACACACACACACACACACACACATACACACAAGTGGTTGGGTTGATCTATTTACCCAAAACAGACCATAAAGCCCGAAAAACCAACATGCTTTGAAATGTTGTGTGGAACAGTCCTGCTGCCATCTAACACGACCGACCCCGTAATAATGATAGATGTCGTCTCAAATAGGCCGAAGGTAATACGCCTCATGCATCGATAATTGTCTGTTGAAATGTTAAACTATATATCGTAACTAATGAATTAAGGTCTACAACAATACCATAGGGTAATTCTATTGACTAATATGGCTTTGTCCTGGCGTTTTGCTGGTCGCTGAAACATTCAATTAAATTACACTTGATTCACAAGTTGGGAACCCTGCTTATTTAAGTATACACTAACAACACCATGTGATGCCCCCATAACCACACATTTCCTCCCCAGCTCACTGTTAATGTTTTGAAACAATGACGTGTATGTGAGAGTTGGTGGTATAGAAAAGACCCAACGTCTTTCAACCGCAAGTCTGCATGCAGACTAATGCTAATGCTTTTGGCGAAACAGTAAACTTTTAATGAAAATGTAAAATTGTATATAAATAGAATGTGTAGGCCTGTATTATTATTATTATTATTATTATTATTATTATTATGGTCTATTTCGATGAATCCGTGGACTTGATAGACTGACTTTTATAGAATTGTAGCAATTAGATCTGTCGCTGACTGTGATGCCAGCTTATCACCCCTATGATGTTTCTCTTACAGACTTTTGCTTGAAGCGCTATGCAGTGCTTGCAGCGACAGCAACATGAACTTGTATCTGCCGCCCTCTTGTGTTTAAATGGAGGGTAGCTCGTATGGTGTAGCTACATACTATTGGCTGCATGTGCGATGGTGTTTGCCCCCCGTAGAACAATAGATTTTATAGTTTGCGTCATACATTGCAGTCCATATGATTTAATTAAATATATGGTGTGATTCTTGCATGTCTACACTTGTTAAGTCAAAGTATTTATCTTGCTCTTTCTATAACTTTTTGTCAGTACATGGTCACACTTGACATAGATTAGGTTATTATTGTAATTTTTGTGGTTTGAAAAATGAAACAGTTTCCCTTCCTTCACAGATGTCATTTTGATAAATGTAGCCTGTAGCCTACTGAGATATTTTAGACAGATATTGTACACTTTTGTTTTTAGAAAGAAAAGCGACAAAAATTAAAAATACTGTATATAGGCTACCGGGTACATAGGCTAAAACCAAACATGACAATGTATATGTAGGCTTATGAATATTGCGTCACTATGTTATAATCAAGATGAGAAGATTGTGGTTCAATATGGCATAGGCCTATGTTGATTATCTCTGTGTAGGTTACTCTTTATAGGCTACATAGGCTACCTCATGTTTGTGTTATGTTCCAGCTGTTATATAGGCTATTGTTTATTAAAAATAATACTAATGCAGGGGCTGCAGGAGGAACGCCTGACATGACATGATTTTGTCATGTAGGACGTTTCTGGTTCTAGCTGGCCTTCTAAAAATACACCAATTTTAGGATTATCTCTTCCCTGTTTCATCCGCCATGTAACTGAGCATTATAGGCCAGCCTGTCTGTGATCATTAATTAACTATTGATTTAGCCTATTTAGGCGACTTGTTATTAAATGTATTATTTAAATGCCTGCTCATGTTTGTCTATAAGGTTAATAAGTGATGAGCTCTGACTGCTGGTTTCCATGACAACCGTGCATACTGGAGACAGCGTTGCTGTACTATTACCCTATACAGCCACACGATGTCAGACACATTCGTAACAGCCTCATATTGGGTTGTAGTAGTCGTGGCTACATAGCTACTAGGACCCAATATGAAGAGTAAAAAGACAATGGAAAAATCACTGTCCTCGCCCCAAATGTGTTTGCCATTATCTTCTATCCCTACGACCGTTGTCCTATCAGAAAAAGATGTGTAGGCTACATCTCTCACACTTCATTTTGGGTCATCTCAAAAGGTCAAATGTCAGGGTCAGGCTAGTCTCAGGATGGTGGAATGTTTGTTTGCAAGTTCAATGAACGTGAATGGCAGTGGACTGAACAGTAGGTTACATAACAGGGAGGATAGTGTCTTCGGAATTGTCAAATAGTGATAATGTAGCCTATTGGTGAAATGGGACACCTGGTGAAATGGGACAGTTAAACTTTGCAGGAAATATATTTTCGTGTTTATCCTACACACAAATAATGCTAAAGGCATTTGATGAGAATACATGGTAAATACATGTTAAAATGTATTTACCTGAAATCAAAGGCTACACATAGCCTATACCGAAATATAACTGAAACTATTTAATTTTATGAATAAATTTTAACATGTCTCGATTGTATATTGATTATTTATCTACAAATGTGCAGTTCCATCACACAGCACAATGCCACAGATGTCACTATTTTTGAGTGAGCGTGGGATTGGCATGCTGGC
>JAODOY010077518.1:0-15577 GCA_025399855.1 Forbesichthys papilliferus
TATTCTTATTATTCCAGGTTAATAAAATAGTAATCATTGTGTGTGTGTGTGTGTGTGTGTGTGTGTGTGTGTGTGTGTGTGTGTGTGTGTGTGTGTGTTAAAGAATATTTCCGATTCTTTCCTACACTATGTGTGTGTTAATAAATGGAGCATCCTTTGTATAGGCTTATCTGTGACATATATCTTAACTCAAATCTATAAAGACTGAAAGATGAAGATGGACAGACATGAAAAGTGTGTTCGTTGACCTCATGGTGGCACTATAAGAGCATTTTAAATTTGTAAAGGCCACGATTCTCTCCCAGAGTTTGGAAATTTAGAATGAACAAACTCTCTTCTACCATAGTGACAAACCCATTGAGCAGTGTGGAGAGTTAAAGCAGGACAGCTGATTTACGCTACCACCTGTAAATCTGTCAATGTTGGTGTGTGGGGGAAGTAATAAACATCATCGTTTACTTTTATAGAACTCCTACCCCCATCCCCTCTCACACACACACACACACACACACATCTGACATTTTTGAATTTCTGACATTATACATTATATGAAAGCCTATATGTGCTAGTTGGAGCCAAATGCTCTGCACATCACTTCATACGTTGCATCTGCAGGCCAGCACCTGTAAACTCTGTGTGAACCAGCATGACATCCAGGAGTGTGGTGTCAAAGTTATGCAGATTATAACAAAACTCACTACACATGACCCAAGGGAGGATTCATATGCAAGCAGTTTAAAAACGACCACATGGTGGTGCTATGATTGGCACATCATTATATTATTAACAACTGGATGCAGAACTGTTTCATTTAGCATACAGAACATTTTAATGCTCAGGCATAATGCATTATTCAATTTGTCCTCTTGTAGGGAATGGTGCATGCATCTGTAACATCTCTATGTGTTGTTGTAATTGTAATGTTGTTTATAAAGTTACAAAATAAATAGGGTTAGGGTTAGGGCAAAATCTTTTTTGCATGGCTCACAGTGAGGGCCAATGGTCTACTGCCAATATAACATTCTACTAACCACGCAAGCCAAGCAAAGCATTACATTCCTAAAGAGGTCAAGAAAATGCTTTTCAGCGCTGTCAAATATCAAAAGTAACGGCACAAACAATGCATTTCCATTAACACTACACTAACTAGAAGTCTACATACTAGTTTCAAACGTGCCAGAGCACATGTACTCCAAACGCATTTGCACACAAACACAAACCTGTGCAAGGAATGGTGTTCAGACTTATTACCATTCCAGTTTGGTAGTCTGTCTTAGTTACACACGAGGTTATTGATTTCTCTCCACTCAGTGCAGAGCTAAGAGAAGGGCCTTCATTCCCAGGCATTGTTAAGATGCAGCAATGGTCCTCCTATATCTGAAAGAGAGAGAGCGAGAGAGAGAGAGAGGGAGGGAGAAAGAGAGAGAGAGAGAGAGGGAGAGAGAATGATAGGGAGAGAGAGGGAGGGAGGGAGAGGGAGAGAGAGAGAGGGGGGAAGGAGTGAGAGGGAGGGAGCAAAAGCATGAGAGAGATGGGGAGAGAGGGAGAGGGAGAGAGAGAGAGATATATCTAAAGCAATGCTGGAATAGCTGTGCAGCCTTAGATGTGATGCATCGGCTACATGCTGGTTTTTCAGAGAGAAAGAAGTGCTGGAGTGTGTGAGTGATGGAGAGATTGGCATGTGCAGCATGGCGTGTGTGTTAGGATTGCCTGTGTTTATGTGTGTGCAACAATGAGTGTTGTTTTTGGAGCATAAATGCATGTATGCTCTGTTTGAGAAGTACCCTAAAATAAAGAATGTCATGTGAGTTTGCATGGAAAAAGTGTTATTGGAACTTTGGGAACATTTGCATTATATCTACTGAAGTTCATTCATGTTATTTGGTTTGCTTTAGCACACCCAGAGCCACAAGAAAGTGGGTGGCTGGGTGAAGGAAGGCCGGCTGGGGTACAGATGAATAAAAGCAAATGAATACTCAGCCAAAAGGGTAAATCCAGAAACAAATCCAGTAGTGGCCCTTTAATGTAATGAACTGGACCATTCTCATATCATCTGCCTATTGTATTTGGTGTTGTTTATACAACATATACGCAGTTAAAGGTTTATTTTGTATAATTATATTATCTGTAGGAAGCAATATGTATCTGTAGGTCCCTGCTAAACAGCTATAGCACAAAAGAGTGTTTTTGTCATTTTGAAGAGAATATACTCTATAATGTATAGAGCGGGAAAAGAGGAACTAAACAGGGATCAAATAGGGGAGACCAAAGTGAAACTCCATGAGAAAAAAAAAGCCATGAGATCATGTTTGCACTGATATATAAGATATATTATGAGAATACTAGTGTTCTGTCGAGTATTCACAATAGTGTAGGCCTACATGCAGTACAATGTGGGAATCCATAGCTAATTGATGCTTTTAGTAAAATCTTGCAGGAATTCCAGTTATACTTAGAGCATTGCTTAGGCCCTGATACTCATCATATGTTTAGTTAAATATGAAAAAACATAAGCACACAAAGACAGTGTGAATAGCCTAATTGTAGAACGTCTTGTTTTCTTGATCTGTCATAAGCTTTCTTATACTATAAACCTTTTGCTGAATTAACAGGATAGAAAATGTGATATTAAGCCAGTAGTCAAAATATTGTTGTGGTCCCATTTCAATAGATGTTTATAAGGAACCGTATTTTTGATAACATTATTGCTATCACCACCAAATAGATTAATCTAATTTACAGAACACTGTAAATACTACTTTACTACTCTAAAACTAAAACATTGTACATGAGCTATATCAACCCAGAGTGCATAACTAGGCATTCTAGTTAGTAGTTGGTATTTGAATAGAACAGAAGAACCGCCTCGACCTAATTGGTTGGGAACATCACGTGTAGATGAAACTTGCGCGTCGATCAAACGAAACTACTCACCTCATTGGTGCGCATTGTAAGGGGCGGTCTCGTTCGCCTGATATATCTTTTCAGGCAGCCCGTTGCCTGCAATGATTTCTTGCTGGTGAGCGGAGGCAGGCGAGCCATCGTATCCAATGTTTCTCCACAGAGCTCACTTAAGTCATCTTCCCCGAATAAAATACTGTGCGCTCCAGTGAAAAATAGTCGGGTTAAGTCGCTGTAACGACTTAAAACGAGACAATGATCAACACGATGGAGTGCGCGGTGGACGCGCAAAGTCTCATCTCCATTTCTTTACGGAAAATACACAACTCCAGGACGCAGCGAGGGGGGATCAAGCTTCACAAGAACCTCCTGGTCTCCTACGTGCTGAGGAACGCCAGGCAAGTGTACATGAACGAGAAGTACGCGGAAATCTACCGCATGCAGCAATACGAGGAAGTCATGACCGTGTGTAACGAGATCCAGGAGCTCAACCCGCTGGATTTGGTCGAGGACTGCGACGAACAGCCCGCGGACTGCTGCGGGAACGGAACGGCAAGCCTGTGCGCGTCGCTGCCTGCTCCCGCATGCTCCGCGCCCGTCGGTCCACAAAACGAGGATGTTTGCAAGGAAATCGAACCCTCATATTACAGGAGCTGCTGCGTGGAAGCCTACCCTGTGTCTAATTGTGATCTTTCTCTAGGAAACAATACCACCAACAGCATCCACTGCAACAAAACCACAGTGCTTGATTTGGACACGCACGTAGTGACCACGGTGGAGAATGGTTTTCTCCACCAGGACTGCTGCGCGCCGCTCCAGTGCTGTCCGGGCGCACTCGCGCAGTCCCCGGTGAAGAAACGTAAGGTTGACTTTGGCTATTACTTATCCGACGTGGAGGAGGTGCCGGATTTTGCGCCCTGTAAAAGAGCGAAGTACGAAGACTGCTCGTACTCGAACTCGGACTGCCTGGACACGTCCAACATATCGAATCTAATCTCGATATTCGGATCGGGCTTCTCGGGGCTGGTGAGCAGGCAGGCGGACTTGGAACAAGCCCTGAACGGACAGTTCTGTAGTAAGCAAGCCCTGGCGAGCTTGGGCGCATGGACTAGAGCGATCGTGGCGTTTTGACGCCAAAGCAAACTAGAAATGTTTACTTAAATGAAATTGTACAAAAGTTCTATCGAGATCGACTTTATTTTTTCAAGAAATGCTATTTAAACATTGACCAGTTCATTATTTTTACTTGTTTTCAGGAAGGGGAGAGAAAGTTTTGCCATATGTGTCATGCGCGGGATTTTTCCCCTTCAAAACAGAAATATGTCTACAGGACACAGTTGTGAATTTTAACGAAAGTATTGATATTTCGTTGCCTTAAGTCTAACGCACACTACTGCTAGATATTATAATGAAATGAAAGTACATTGGGAATGGTTGAATGTCTCGCTCGCGGATCATGTCTTTTTATATTAGATCTGTCCTGTGCAAAGACGAAATGTAGTTTTATAAGACTCGTATGGCCCTGTGTAGTCAGATATTTGAAGAAACGGCAACTATACACTCTGTGGCAATATCACTGCTTTTGTCGTATCTCCTCTAACATGGTAAACAAACGTGCAGCTATTTCTAAGCTCTATATTATTGTTTTTGTTCCATCTATGGGTTAACGCACCTATCAAAACAACATCCGCACACGGATCTCGAGGCTTTGGCCACATATAAGTGACACGTGAAATACTAAGATCACACTCAAATTTCCCTCCTAAACTCTTGGGTACATTAACTCTGAACCAGCTTGGGGCATGTCAATTGATAAGAGTGCCAAAACCAATTTAGGCCATCATTCCTTGTGGGCCATTTCTTACTTCAATTCCCAGCATCCACAATTAACTATTCCAGGTATTTTCAGTGTTATTTGCTAAGCATAACCCCGCCCCTCAATCAAAGTTGTTGCCCAAGTAATTACAGTAATTCATAATTCCAATGTGACTTGGTTTTGTGAGTGTTCTTTTATCTTCTAAAAAAGATCTTAGTCCTTTTGTTTTAAAAAGGAAAACTCATATTTTAGCCATAGCCTACATCCATGCATTATATGAGCACTATGTGTACCAAAATAAAGGAGTTTTCAGACGTTCTCTCCATATTTTTGTTGTTATTCTTGTATTTTTGTGCATATGAAATTGTATATCACCGGGTAAAACTGTTTTAGAAAATATTTGTTAAAAATTTATAATCTTAATAAAAAATTAAAACTTCTATCCTTACTTTCTTGTTTGACTGCCAAACACATAGCTGTAGCTAGCCTAAAACATTAATCTTACACACAGTTTACAACCAATAGCTTTTTATTGCAGTCAACATATTCATTAAAAATCAAAAATAAATTATTTATGTATAAAGCACATGGTAATTTATTGTAAGAACAAAAAACTATGCTTAATAGCACCTGAATTATTTCATATATAGGCTGCTAATAAAACGTTACAATATTTTTGATGGTCTAAAGCTTAGAAATAACTAGAATGGCACGTGCATAGCCTATAGGCTATTTAAGGTATGGCATTTTATCCCCTAAAACTTGCAGACTTGTTATCTCAGCTATATGCCACTTGGTGGTGTTCTTCAAAATCAATGAATGAAGGTAGACTAGCTATCAGAAAGCTGTGTAGCGGCACCTCGGGCTGACCTCGCCTTCACACCCTCCCCCCCACCCACCCACCCCCTTGACACCCACCCTCCTGCCTTCCCATCCATTCCTCCCCCCACCCTTCCGTCTCAGATCGTTTTTATGCCAACCCGAAACCTCTCGACTCCTCTCAATTTGAGGTTTCGCTCGATCCAACACATCACAGATCCCCAATGCTTTTGCAGCTCTTTCAACTCTCCGTGCTCAACCTGCGTTTCTTACCTTCATGCATTTGTGCCGTACGTAGCTTTAAATGTGTCGGCCTGGGGAGATGTCCAGGAGATGTCACGTCTAGGTTTTATGATTCGTCTTATCGAAGTCATTTTACTATTCGTGTTGTTTTTAGATAGGCTATGGGCACAGGTTAGTATGGCTACTAATACATCCAGTGTTTGCACACAACTCGCATAATGCTAGATTAAGGGAATGTATTTTAGGTAGCGGCTTCATAATTATGTTTTTCAATAGCACGTCGTTCTGAAAATCGTTCGTTTGCGCTGCTATATAATTATTTTTTAACCGAGAAAAGAAAACCGCATGAATAGTTGTAGCTTTCAAAAGTGGCTGCTTTGGGTTCAGCTTTGAGTTCAGATAGGATGTATAGCGAGCGCCTCCACGTGGAATTGGACAGAACAACACCCAAATATAATAAGTGATTTTTCTCACCTTGTGCATTATTTAACAAGTTAACAACCTACGTATTTCCCGGTTAATGACCAGACGATTTGTCTTTTCTTAGCTACTGTTCTTATCTATTTGCATTATCTCCTCACAACAGAAGATTTGCAATCCAAAGAGTTGGGGCAGGAGATGGGCATATGTTGGCTGTTTAAATAGAATTCTCATTGGGCAGAGGCCATATAGTGTTATAACTCTCAGTCAGGCAATTGAATACTGAAGTTTGGAGTTTATATTTCCATCATATAAAATAAATGCAGTTCTACCATCACTTTCTAAATGACTAACTCAATTGTATGTACGTTTATTTGCTGGGGTGGAGGGTAAAGCTGCCATCCTTATCTTTTTATATACTGTAGTTACAGAACCTTGTGGTATTCCAAATACCACATCAGCGTGCTGCTCATTTCTATCCATTGTCTCATTCATTATCTGGCATTGAGTGACAAAATGGTCAGTTAACATTTAAAGGGACATAGCCTATGACATAAGCAATTGAGGAAGGATTACATTTTTATTTTGTTGTTGTTATTTCGATTTTTTTTTTTTTTTTTGGAACAAGTTCTCTCATTATGACTAGAGGCACTCATTAACTAAATTCAGTCTTCTAGCTCCAAACGTGTGGGGCAGGCGTGGCATTTTTACATTTGATAGCTTGTTATACTGCCACCAAGAGGCAGATGTGCACCGTCTTCTAATCAGTTCACCCTGCCCTTCCCAAATGTCAACATACAAATGTGATCTAAGTTATTTCAGATGAGAGAATTTCAAGTTAGAGTCTCTCTCTCACACACACAAACACACACACGCAAACACACATGAATTGGACAATTACACTACCATCACTTTTGTGCATGTAGGTGTAATACGCAGTGAAAAGAGTGTTGAACCCCAATAGCAGACAAAGTACAATAATATAGGGGTGTAAGCTATACAAAAAATATTGTTTTATAATGGCTGAATGAACATAAACAACCCACAACCACTGGTTTGAGTAAAAGAAGATATATTAGGGCGAATGGTTTAAATTAAAATTGCTCTGTGGCTTGAAATAACGCAAGAGCAATTTGCAAGAGAAGGCTTTACAGTATGACTACAATAGTTGTAGAATAGAATTGATAGGCCAAAGCTGTTAGATATTGCTCAGGAGAATGTGGAAGATGATGACCTGCTGCAGAGCCACATTTAGTAATAGTGTAACAAGGTACGTGCTGTGCAGTGCAAGTCAAGGTCAACAAGTAACGCTATAGAAGTCCTCAGAATAGTGTTTGTCGGTGACAGTATGTCAATCACTTTGGATCTTTTATCCAGAATCGATCATCCTCCAACCTATAGGTGTCTACAGGACCAGTTGCTATAATGTTCTATGTAAGTATAATGATGGCTAGTCAGGGATAGCTAGTTATGAGAAAGGCTTCAATGTTCATATTTTAGTTGTTAAGTCATATGTTAAGTTGAGCAGCTATATGTACAGGAACTACAGCAGGTACAAGTTGTAAGAAACAACATACTTTGTGTCAGAAATTGTTATGTCTTGATGAACTGCCTTCAATTGAGTGTGAAATTTGAGAATTATAATTTTTCAATCTTTGCATATTTTAGAATAAAGTCAATGTCTATCAAGTCTGCTAGTGCAGAGATGCTGATGTTGAAACCCAATGAACATGTAAACAGCATACAGTAGTATTTATGTATATTTATGCAATATTTATGTAATATAATACACATATGATGTCAGTGATGATATAAAGGTAAACATACGGCTCAAACCTCTTCTGTATAATATCTAAGTATTATGAGTTCCATATTTCATTACATTACACACAATCTTCCTTTAATTCATTTTTTCCCTTTATAGAGGGGTGTGTTGGGGCAGAGGGCAGCGTTCTTAACATGGTCAGGATGCTGCCATTCTCCACCAGACTGATCAGCAGCAACTGGTGAAAGAGTGTGTGGGGCCATGAGGGGGGAGAGGAATGCAGCAGGCCTGCTGACGGCTGCTCCAGGCTGACACAGGGAGGGGGGAGGGGGAGGAGCCAGACAGCCTGGCCCCTCAGCTCTCTGGGAACACTCACAGGCTGCTCTGGAAAACACAGGATGTGGCCATGTAGCCAGGCAGTGTGGGGGTGGGGCCTAATGTGCACGCACACACGCACACACACACACACTCACACACACACACATATGCACACGCACACATGCACACACACACACTGCTATTCCTTCCTTAACTCTTGCCTGCCTGCCTGCCTGCTTGTGACCCTCATATGTGTTGTGTTGAAGATGGCTGGTGTCTTATATGAAAATCAACATTCAAACATCATTCCTTATGGAAACATATGCCTTAGTAAACACGTACATGTCTACAATATACAGTACAATAAATTAACCCTAATTAAGTCTTCATAATACAAATAACCGGTGAGAGTGCAAACTACAAATAGATGTCTCAGGGCACACACTATATTTGTAGACATATAGCAGAACTCAGCGATCGCACGCCCTTTCCTCAATGCTGAGTGGTTTGCATTGCTCTCTACTCCTCCCCATAGAGATCTTCTCTACCCCACACCCTACAGCTACATAAACAGTGAGCTGACGAAGTCATCTGGGGTTCTCAGGGATCTATTACACAATTGAGGAGTGTGTATTTATAGGCAGGGGAACGTTTGCAAACTTTGAACTCAAAACAAAACACCTCTCCCTTCCATACCATATGGAGTGCTTCCCCACACTGGAAACACATTGTGACGCCTAGAGCATTGTGTTCACCACTTTGTTAGTGTTCATATTTACGGAGCCAGGGCTGTATAGAAGTGCAAGATTTATAGCACGCACAGAGAATGCTAAATTAGAGGAAATATTTTGTGAATTTGTATTACAATCACTAACTATACCTTTAAAGCAAATATAATGTGTTCTCCAGGAGCATGACATTTCAGTGCCCTCTACTGGCCAAGTGCAGCAGCCAACATGTGGGCCTACATGTGTACACTGATGGAGATCCAAACACATCTCTTACAAAGCCCTCCAGATAAAGCAGGTATTCTGCAGAATTTAGTGACGCACTGTTATCCAGACAGATACATCTAGGAGTAACCAATCCTGCCTCCACCCATCAGCACAACATGTTTCATGTGAAGAGGGTCTGTGGTGCTAAAACATTTGAGAAACTCAGGTGCAGGTCAATCAAACAGCATAAGGCCATTGTCTCTCACCATTGGGACACAAAGAGGATTACAGTGCAGATTTTTAAAAAAAAGTTTAATGGACAATGCCGGACAATTTATTTATTCATCCCATTTGTTGGTGTATATTTGGGCCAAATACACACGAGTGAACCTATACTTTATGTATTTACATAAAACTGCAGTAGGCCTAGATGTAAGCATATTCATTTCAGATGGAGTTATTTGTGTATTGTGATGAATACCAAACAAACTTTTATTAAAGAGCCAGCTTTTTAAAAAACAATGTCTATATGATGGCAATGGATTTACCACGTTCACAGTTTACTAAGGCTCTACTGTATTTCACCACAACATTTGCTTACAGGAACACTGCGAGACAGACCGTTTCCCACCAACGTCACTCCAGAGGGCTTGTCTGAGCAGGGATAGAGCCCAACACACACACAGACATGCTCGCACACACAATTGCAGGGCCTTGCATGAGAAGGGATTGGGGGGAGGGGACTGAAGGCAAGAGGCAATGGAGGAGGGGGGGTCAGCCAACAGTCCCTGGAGGAAGAAGTGATTCACAGCAGCATGTGGGGAAGGAAGTGACTCATATGGGCCTCACACCCACACACACACACACACACTCACGCAGCCTCAGTTGTGCAGCATTGCGTGAGAGAGCGTTGTCGGTCTATGAATGGCAGAATTAATGTTACACATTATGCAGGTTGTGGATGGGAATCAAAACCATTATCAGACAACTAGAATTACATTAGGCTACTGTAATAAAAAATGAAGCTGAGAGCTGCAGTGTTAAATATACACACATACATACAAACACACATACATACAAACACACACTCTTTCATTGCTGTATCTCTCATTTTACTACCCCCTTAGACAGAAAGAATGTGAGAGGCAACTGCAAGACTGTTTAATGGCCAAGTTAAGACAAGGAGAATGTCGGGGAATGGGGCGGTTGAAGGAACAGGACGTTGTTCATCCTCTCCCTCCTTTTCCGCTCCAAAAATAATAATACAGTATAAAAAATCATACATATTTCCTGCTTTAATACTGTGCCACAGGACATACTTCCGTTTCCTGGACTAAATTACGTAACAAGACATTCTTTCTCAGTTGCAAACATAGACTTATTAGATTGCAAACAATTGCTAGTAAAGTAGTAAAATAGGGAGTAGAGCAGAAACGAGCAAAACCTTAAAATCGCTGATGTGTTTCATGAACACACGTTTTTCAACAAAAAACTGTCTACACGGTGAGATGAATTTATAACAAAATTGGACTAATCTTAAAAACTAGCGTGTGTACAAGCGCGTGTGTGCGCAAAGTGAGGGCCGATGAGGTACAGACTGTAACGACACATTTACACACCAGATGTCACTGTTGGCTTTCCAATGGCAGTCCATATAGCACTCTGACTTTTACGTAGCAGTTACTTAAGTTTAGCATTGACACGTTTACTATTTTCCTCTTTCTCTCTTTAATTATTTTTACAGTGATATGGTGTTAATAAAAGTGTAATTGTGAATTATATGCATTTTTCTCAAACAGGACTGAAGTTTCAAACTGCATGCATTAGGTGGCAGTATGCAGCCTTTTGTGTCAATCTAACTCTATCGTACTGTACTGTAACCCAAAGAGGAAGAAGAAGTTGTGCGCTTTGTGTGTGGTTGTGTGTACCCTTGCCTAGATCTGGCCGGGAAAGTGTGTATTTTTGGTGTTTGAGCAAAGATCTACGTTTGTATTGGGGGCGTTTCTTAATGCAGTATGTGGGGTATTTTGTCCAGAACGATGGTAAGTACCTACCCTGCTGCTGTTATTGTAATATGATTAATAAAGTGACTTTAATCCATAATAACACATTATCTGCTGTCAAATTCTAATAGCCACAATATAATATAATTCAATCGAGCTTTCTTGTTTAGCATATATGACAGTACCGGTAGCTTTTGATTATCGTACGGTACCGTACGTAGTGTTTTCAACGTTCACGTTACCGGGTACCTACAAGTACCTACCAATATTAAGTCAAATGTTTAATTTTTAGATTTGTTAATTATAATATACATAAACATAAAACGTAAACCGATCATTTTGATAGAAAACGTTATTCCTACATTACACCTGACGTAGGCTACGTGCTGTAACAATGCAGAAGTACGGTACGTAGTCTGGATTGGCACATAAAACCTGACACCAACCGTAACCCTGTCAAAGTAGTCTTCACCATATACGGTAGACTGTTTAAAATCATAATCATATGTTACAGTACAGTATGTCTGTGTAATGTAAGGTTGCTGCCTAATAAGTAGTTGATGATGACCTAATCCACCTTGTGTGAGATCAAAATCGCTCTTGTAAAGGCAAATCCTACTTTATTACTTAGTATTACTCAGGCCATTTCTCACGTCACACATTTGTCTAGCCATAAAGTCACAGTAGTGCTGGCTGGCTGTATTCTATAGGTCGTATCGGCAGTCCTTAAATAGTCTATAGTATCGGTCTACGTCACGCAATACCTTTATATTTATCAATGCATTAACTTAACTACCACTGGCTATATTGTAGTAAGTAACGCCAGCCTGTAGACCAAAGCTTCTATAGAAGAGATTAGTACAGCCAGTGTCACTGGCCTCTTGGGCATCAAACTACCCCAACAAACATTGAGTGTGGAAAAACACATGCTCTATAAATACACACAAATATAGCTACAAAAACACTGACCCTTGACACACTGAGTACCATGGCACCCAGACCACTTCTTGCTGAAGCAGAAGCACACTTTGATATTTGATGGTGTCCTGGCTCTCACCTCTGCACACTCATGGGTACAATATGTGGAACCACAAATCCCACAGAGCTTGGGACACTTGTCAATCATGTGTGTCCAGAATAACCTTTTGTAGTTAAAACCAAAACATACCCCCTGCCCACCCAAGCTTTCATAGGCTCACAATATTGTCTATTGTCTGCCACACCTTAGTGGCCAGTGGTTTCAGACATCAATAATAAGGCTAAAAATATGGGTTCTGGCGGTGCTCTAGTAATGCTATCAAGTAGTGTACTTTGTTAAAAGGTGAGCATGATAACACACTCATATTGTCATATTGTCATATATATAACAGGTGGTGTTATCCTTTTACACCATGTTTATTTATGCCAGCTATTCCCTTTTTAACTAAATGTGAAGAGAACCCATGAACATGGTCATTTCTCAGGTGAAGGTAGGGCTGGTGAAACCCTGTGGCCTGGTGAGGCCTGTGTCTGTGAGCCGCATGCCTGGCCGTTACCTGGCTCACCAAGAGGGCTTGCCTAGGCTCCCCGTGCCGCCACTGCATCAGACCTGTGAGCGCTACCTGGCTGCGCTGGCGCCCATAGTGGAGGAGGAACACCTGCAGCGTGCCAGGGAGCTCCTTCGAGACTTCCAGAAGCCTGGTGGCGTTGGCGAGGAGCTGCAGAGGGGCCTTGAAATGAGGGCCCGCAAGACTGAGAACTGGGTGAGCTGCGTCCATGCTGTGCCAGGCAAACAAATGGCGGGCTGGCTTTAGTGGACTGTATTTAAAGAGTAACTGCTCCTTAAATAGTATGTTTTGAACTGTAAACTAAATGATATGAGAAATCATGAGACACAATGTTGCAGATGTTAAAATGGCCCCAGTATCTGGCTGCTTTCCAACTGAAATTAAAATATTAACGTTGTTGTTAATGCCAATGCAACATTTTGGTTTGCATGCACTAATGAAGGCTTTAGTTTCCAGTTATGACACATGGGACATTTTATTTTTATCGCACCTGCATGGTTAATGGGAAACATTGAAAGTCAGCTTTACTTGCAATATTGTTTTTCATGTATGTGTAAAAGTTTTAGATAAGACTTTAACCACCATAAACATCTATTGTCTTGTTAGGCTGCAAGTGCAGTTAGTTATCAGGCCTTAATAACATTTCACACATATCGCGTAAATCCTGCAGTTTGGTGTGCCAAACAAGCTAGGTGTGTTGACTTGTGTGTTTACAAAGATCTCTGTATTTCTGAGTGTGTGCTCATTTAGCTGTTTTTGGCTAGGTGAGCATGAATACAGTCCATGTGTTTACTAGAGTCAGTTATTGTACCTCTCTATAACGTGTGTACAAATATGTGTCGTAGCTGTCTGACTGGTGGGTGCAGGTAGCCTACCTGGACTACCGCCTGCCTGTGGTGATCCACTCCAACCCTGGTCTGGTGTTGCCCCGTGTGGATGTCCGTGACAAGCAGGGCCAGCTTAGGTAAGCAAATACGGGCTACATAGCAGGGGCAGGACACAAAGGCAAGGATTTCACCCGTTAAAACATATATACATATATTTTTAATTAATTAATTAATTAATTAATTAATTAATTAATTAATTAATTTAATTTATTATGGCACAGATTATTTCATTGCACTTCTAGTTTACCTTGCTATGATTTCATGAGTTCAGGAGTTAGCTCCACGTTGCACTGAACTGTATTTTTTCCTTGATTTAACTAGGGAAGCTTACAACTCTGTTCCTTTATTTATTCTACACTTTAGACAAACAGGGGAAACATGTCACGTTCGCCTCTAAACTGCACGTCTATAGCTTATTTCTAGAACACACACTAGAACCCCCACACTCACCCTCTCTAATATGTCCCCATTGCACCCAAACCCTCCTTCAACTCAGAGCCTCCCATTGTATACAGTACAAACAGAGAAATAGTAAAATAGCCTAGTTATTAATGTCCCATAGCACCAATGTTTTTTTCCTCATGTGAGGTTGGACACTTACTTTGTGTGATGTCCTTGAGAAGTGTGAGGCATCCAAACTACTTGGTAATTTTACTAAGTAATAATAATGTAGTCTGTTGTTGCCATATGTCCGCTCTGGGGCTTGGGTTTTCCATGAGTTATGATTTTTTTAAATGGTAAATGCTCCATTGAGGGTTACTACTAGGTTGACATTTCTATTTGCATAAAGCATGCATATCTTAGAATTTAAACAACAGATACATAAAAAACAATTAAGTTAAAAACATGGGCTAGTCCTACTGTAGACTATATCAGGCACCATCATGGTTTTTCCCTTCTGTATCAGGTAAATGAGTGCAATAAACATTTATATTGGTTATTGTGAGAGAATTGTGATCTAAATTCTGAGCAAGAAAATCGTGATTCTTGTTATATCCAGATTTGTGCCATGCTAAGTACTGCTAATAACTAATCATAATAAATGTATTTTCCAGGTATGCGGCCAAACTGATTGCTGGAGTTTTGGACTTCAAGGCAATGATTGATAAGTGAGTATCTGTGTCTGCTTGGCAACAATAAACCGTAGTGTGTATTGATCTTGTGTGCTGTACGTAGGATTATGCTAAATTACTTTGTAATAGATATGACTAGCTGACCATCCACTGCTATGATTAGCTTCACTTTGGATATGTCTGGGAACTCTCAATTCACTAGGGTTTAGTTCTGATTAGGTGAAGGCAGTTTAGCCACCTACGAATGATTTTATTGACATGACTATTGGGAGCATAATAATAACTGACTTTGAATGGAGTTTTTCCAGACTGACAGGACACATCATGTAGTTTGCTAAATCAGGAGTGATACCAGGCTATGATACAATATCTGTAATGTCAGTCTTTAATTTTCACAGTATCAATAACTTATCTCTGTGTTACACTCCTTTGCTTCAAGGGAATCACTTTACGTCAATTGGATAATCTCAATATCTATAGGTCCATAACAAGAACTGTCACATCCATCCACATATTTGTTTTATTCTGCTTCTCTAAACGCTATAGACCAACAGTACTTTACGTGTTGGTGTTGAAAAGGTTGACTAGTAATTATATTGGGTGAATGATGCTGAATTATGCTAAAGATTTTAATACAAACAGTTGTACAGTGAACTACTCATATACTACTTACTTAACTAAAATCACAAATGCTGGCATCACTGTACGAAACAAATCCTATATGGCTGAGCTATGATGTCAGCCATATAATGCTCAAGTGTTGCCAATCATGGTTTCACGTGTGTGTGTGTGTGTGTGTGTGTGTGTGTGTGTGTGTGTGTGTGTGTGTGTGTGTGTGTGTGTGTGTGTG
>JAODOY010077529.1:0-15577 GCA_025399855.1 Forbesichthys papilliferus
TTCCCTTGGAAATAAATTAAAAAAAAATAATATATATATATATATATATATATATACACACAGTATACACACAGTGTGTGTGTGTACATACTATATCATACCTGAATATAATACTGTAGCACAATACATACATACAATACATAATACATGTATTATACATAACAATACAATACATGTGCATAAGCAACTATTAACTCCACCCATTAAGCCACACCTCCACTATAACAGACCAATTACCTGCAGGTTCCGACCAACTGTTTCCTCCCCCTTTGACTTGGCGCAAGCTAGCTGTTCCCTGAGCATCTCTTGTCTCATGTGGATGGCCTGTAGGGCTTCCTGGATGTCAAAGAAGTTCTCCTGAGGATTGGAAAGAGAGCCACAGGGCATATGTAATGGCGGATAATTGAGTTGAGGCTGATTGAGGACTGATTGCACAGAAGCAGGGCTGAGTGGTTACATTTGCCCTGGCGCACTGAATTTTGTTAGCACTTACACATGTGGAAAATATACTGTAGACTAATGGGCTGTTCACGTCCCATTAAACAATGAATTTAATTACACATTTATGTAGGCTTTAGTTTACAGTAGGTGGCCAGAATTACAACATAGCTACTGTAAAAACAAAAAACAACATAGAACACATACAACTGAAAGCATCGTCGTTTTTAAAGTAAATTTTATACAGAATTATAAGTGATACATTACAATCATTTTATTATAAAATGTTCTGCTTACAGTAAAGTCACATTGACCTTTTTGCAATGTAGCAACACTTTGAAAATAAAAAATACTAAATAGCCAATTGTTTTTATAGCAATTTTATAACACCGGTATAGAGGTCAAAAAAAGCTAATGTTAGTTTTAGGTTAGCGCAGTAAACCAATCCTTGTGCCATATGTACATATTTACCTGGAGAAATTAGGAGAAAATGGTAAAAGCAAGGCCTCTATGAATGCAACGCATCTAAAATATATGGTGTATACTATAGGATATTTTTCTGGTACTCCTATCAACATAATATGTATTTAGCTCATAAAGACCATGATTAATGAACCAGGGATGAAAGATTCATGTGAAATAATTATTTTCTTTTCTTTCTGCAGAATTAACATGCATTCTGTAGGGAGGAATTCCCCTATAGTGGCCCACAATATCAGCACAGGTGTTTCTTCACGGGTAACATCTCAGCTCAGCGCAAAGCCCAGTGGAGTTTGGGCGACACATGTTTTCAATCATTCACATACAAACTGAGAAGGGCCATTCAGAGCTTAAAAAAACATCTACAAGCCAAGTGTGTCAGGAGACCCTGTCTACTCCTCTGAGTCACATTCAGTGGATCTTTTGTTCTCTGATCAAGACTAGAACTGTTTAATTCTTCTTCTCATTCTCACTTTGATAGCTGTACAAATAAGAGTTGCGTTATGCAATCTCCTCTGTGAATAGGTTGAATTTCTGTCGCTGTCTTTGTTGGTAACATAATATTGTGTCTTCCAGGATCTACGTTGCATTATGTGAAGCCACCAAGGTATACAAAGACACGTCTGTTAACTTTGTTTAAAGTATAAGGACAAAAGACGTTGACACCTGTTACCAAGAGTCTGACAGCAGTTCCACTTCCTCTAAATCCAAAATGAAATAAGGAAGGAGAACAAGTACATTCACTTATCTTATTTTTGATAATGATCTCACCTCAGTTTTAATCCTTTTAGGGGACGGCTCATCTCTTTCCCCGCAGCGAGACCTGCAATGAAAACGGCATGTCAGAAATGCAATACTGCAGAAACACCCAAGCATTTCGGTAATTTGATTTAAATGTTTATTCTAAGTGACGAACGAAAAGGCAATCTATTACCGTACCTACGTAACATTTCAATGCAGTTTATCTTTAATTTCACTTTAAGGTTCAACGTTTTTGAAAATTGTGTAATGTGTGTATGTATAGGAGTCATAATGACATTTAACCACCTCCCACCATTTAACTATACTGTACAGTTCTCCATCTGTCCCTAAGACCCTTCTGCCATTGTGTTGTTCTGATGTTCTGCCTTGTGTGTGGTCACTATTCTAACTGAAACTGAGACCTCAAGCTGTTGTCTGGAGAGCCTCAAACCTCCACTGTGGATAATACTGCAGCCTTGACTGACAACAGATGGCAAGCTCGTAGAAAAGGATGATATCCTTGGTCAAAGTACTTCATTGCTCAACTAGGGATACCTCTGTTTAACAAATTCACACCTGTAAAATACTGAAGTAATGATCGCACACATTTCACAAGTCAACATGAATTTTGATTCTGAGATCATGAACTAAGTTGGCTTTCAATGCTCCCTCTACAATATTTACTCTGTTCAACTCCCACCCGATCAGATTGGCTCAGGCACAAACGACTTCACTTGTCCAATAGGAAGGCAAGATTTTAGACAGGCTTGGTGTGTTTGTGTGAAAATGAGAGAAAAAGATAGCCCTGAATGTCAATACAGTTTTACATTTTGTTTTACATTTTGACTGTCACTGTACTAAACCTTTTTCCACTTTTGTTCCCGTGGAAGATAAAAATGAAAGAAGTATGCAGTAAACATGAGCGCTTACTTGCTGGTGCGGTATGTATATTTGTAGGTGACTTCTCTAGATATCTGCCGGGCCAGACCGAACAGCTCGTCGCGTCTCGTTAGCAGAGCCATATCCCTCATACAGAGCTGGGCTGCTGCCTCATTTACAGTCAGCTGCAAAACAAAACCATCCGGTCAGTTGATGTCAGACAGGAAAAGCTCATTTAATATCAGCAATATGGGACAGAGTGGGTTTATATTATATTCACGTCTTTTGTTTAACACTATCACATCAGAGAAAATAGAAATGCTATATGTTGTTTCAAGGTTTCATTGGAAGGAAACGTGGCGAGTTGATTGGCTGACCTCGTGAAGAGTCAAGTGCTTCCCGTCCCTCCTCTTGGAGTCGAAGCGCCCGTAGATGGCGCTGTACTTGCGGATCTCCTCCTCTCTGCGCGGGTCGTCGTCGGCCATGTCGAAGATGTGCCCGATCATCTTGGCCAGCTTTTTGTTGCTCTTCAGCTGCTCACGGACGTCGGCCGGGTCCGTCCGGGCCAGCCCTTGAGCCATGCGCTCCACGCACTCCAGCACCGACTGCACCGCCGCCACGTCCAGCGCCTCCAGGCCGTCGCGGGGCGAAGACGGCGAGCCCAGGTCGGAGGGCGACAGGCTCTGCTCGCTGTCGTTGCTGTGGCCCGACCAGAAGCGCGCCTCGCTTCCGCCCTGCAGCGGGGAACCGGCCACCATCTTGTCCCGCGCGACCTCTAGCTTCCCGGGGTCGGAGCAGGCAGCCCCAGCGGCTTTAGGCGTCTTGGCAGGCCCCGTGGCGAGCAGCGCGGGCGAGCCCTCGGGCAGCTTGTAGACGGGGATGCTGCAGACGGGCAGGGAGGTCAGCGGTTGGTTGAACAGCGTTGGGTTGGTGACCCAGTCGCGCAGCGCCTTCTGCAGGCGACGCACGTGCAGCGGCTTGCTGGCCATGCCCACCAGGGCCATGATCTCCAGGAACTCCTCCTCACCGGCCTCGCACAGCTGCTGGACGTCGTCGCCGCCCTGCTGGATGAAGGCCTCGTAGTAGTAGAGCAGGTTGGCCCGCTGCAGGATGCGGTACAGCTGCAGCTCGCCCAGGGTCCTCGGCAACACCGTCGCCATGCCTTGTTGTTGGTGGGGGGGGGAGGAGGGAGGGAAGGGTTTGAACGTGTTCATGAACTGGGAACGGGGTCGAGTTTATTTGTACAGCTCCCTTAAACAATAGCTCAGTAGTTTATCATATTGCTCAGCTTAACTTCGCTAAAAGCTAACGGCATAAATGCTCGAGTCAGCAGCGCTGGAGAAAAGGTTGTTGCTGATATTTCTCACAAACTCAACATTACATCAAACATGCCTCTCTCTTCAATGCCGTAGGCTGCTCGCTCAGAACTTCAGTAAAACTCTTTTCAGTATACCTTCCCTCCTTTTCCCAGTCCACACCATGTTTATGTTCAAGATTACATTTTCCATTCAGCTGCTGTATTTATTGTACCAAATCCAGCAATTCTGTTTAAGCTGTGGCTGCCTTATTCGCAATTAGGTTCCATTGTTGTTGAAGACATACTGTGTACATTTTGCGTCTTTACCAGTCAAAGTGTTCCCTGCTAATGTGTTTATGAGATGTTGACTAGTGTCACAGAGGCTAGTTGAGAAGCAGGCCAGTGGACAAAAAAAAGATTTAATACAGAACAAAAAGTGTGTGGAATTGTATTGGCACACTAAAGTTGATCTGTACTTTGTCAATTACTATAGGGTATACAGATATGCAGTTCAGTATCACTTTAACTTGTCAAAAACAATGTTAGTAAAAAAAATAAAAAAAAACTTTTACAAAAAATACATACATATAGATATATATTTTTAAGATAATTTGGGCAAGGACTCAAAAGGCAAGGCCTGCAAGGTGTGCCTTCAGGTGTGTCATAGATGTCTTCATAGACACATTATTGCATAACAGTACTGAATAAGAGATAGGTGGACAGTTAAGATGTGGTTTTTCAGTATTGTAATAACTATGTCTGTTCTGTTACTTGTAATTGTCCGTCTTTCTGTCTGCCTGTCTGTCAATCATAGCATTAACACTAGCATTAGCTTTCTGTAGGGCTAATTTACCCTAGCCTACTTTATGAATTGAGATTGTAATACTGGCAGCTGAGCATATAGCACACCTTACTGAAAACATAAGACCACACAACAAACACAAACGCTGTGTCATTTTACACCTATGAAGAGAAGGAAAAGTTTTGCCTGTGTGTACGTGCGCGCGTGCGTGTGTGCGTGTGTGCGTGAGGCCCTATGGAGGGCTGCCGACAAGAGGAGTGGCAGCCAGCGGCCCTGGGTTTCTGGGAGGGCCGCATGCCGCACTCCTCCTCTGCAGGATGTGTGGGCGGTGGGCTCGCCCAGAATAGGCCGGCTGGCTGGCCTCATCAGCCGGGGGGAGCCGTGCCTTGTCCCAGTAAGAGAGACAACCAGGGGCCCAGAGTGGGGTGGCGGGCAGTTGTGGGAGTCGCACAGGAAAACTGCTGGGGACGCATCCATTCAACGCAACAGAGTGGAATATTCTGTGATTTCCCACTGTCGAACAATACGCCATGGTTCTGGGCCTGGCTCTGATGAAGCACCATGGCAAGAAGACCTATTTAGCGTCAACCTAAAGACTGACCATTTCAGTTTCCACGCTACTAATGCAGTATAAAGTAGTCCAATGGAAATTGACACTCCTGATTCATTTGCCATACGTGAAATGTCAGTCACTATGAGGAATAGGCTACACAATCGTCTCCCGTTAGTCCAAGCCCCTATATATGGTGCAGCCATCTGTCCAATGAAAATACTGTTCTTGCTATCAAAGTATCAAAGAACCACAGTTAACTGCTTTGTTTTTAATCACACCAGATGTGGCTCCTAAATGCGAGAGAGACGAGGGTTATGGGTGCCATAGCCCGTTGTGAAAGAATAGCCTATCCACAATGGGCAGAAGAAAAGCTAGTTGGGCGAGTTCAGATTTTTCACCTGACCAAGACAGGCATGCATGGCAGGAGAGCCAGGCACAATGGCAGCGCGGGCACAGGCGTACTCAAACGTGCGAACGTACTCACGCACGAAATGCGTACTTTTTTTCTTTTTTTTTTTCTTCTTCAGGTGAGTTAGACTGCAGCTACATGTGGCTACAATGTAACAAACTGGCGAAAACTGTCGCGTCAAACATATCACTTATTATGGCATATTTGAAAACACAGTAAAATAGGAAAACCCGAAATAATTAATTATGCTCAGCGCATCTAAAACAAAGTCAAGGGCAATCCTGTAGATAACTGAAATACATTATATCACACACGATATAGGCTATAATCGCATAAACATCACTATAATAGACGACATAAATGATCAGGCCTACCTGGATACTTCTGCCCCTCTTTCGGTCCGCTTGTGTTCGTAACAGCAGATCTACGGGGTCAACGAGAGACCTAGTAGCAGCTAAATGTTGACGCTGCGATCGAAGCGTAATCCAATGACAGAAGATATCAATAATTTCCAAGACAACACCACACGCACAATAAAACAGAAACCACCCTTCGGTGCGCTTGCTCGACTGACGCTGCTGTCTTGAAAACTTTATTTTTTCTGCCGTCCACCTCTCCGCCCTCGCGAGCCGAGAATACGCCGCGATGGAGGCGCGCAAGTAACAGCTTACCGCAACGGCCGCGTCCGGGTGCGTGTTGCGATCGTTTTTTTTTTCGTGCGTGTGCCGTGCGTTGCGTGGCTCGTCTCTCCGCTCCTAACCCCACCTTAGAGAGAAACTGGGATATTCCGCGGTTGTTACAGCGCGCTCACGCCCACGCTCCTGCGTGACGCAAATCCGCGCGTGGGCGGACAGGGGCGTGGGAGGCTTTCTGCATGGAATACCAAACACCGGCAAGCAGCAGCGCAGCAGCCTTGCGCGCCCCAGCTGAAAGCTGGGACCGCGAGGAGGCTTCAACACGCCCGCGCACGGTGCACACGGGAGAGAGAGAGAGAGAGAGAGAGAGAGAGAGAGAGAGAGAGAGAGAGAGAGAGACAACACGCACAGTAACATACAGCGTGACCAATACTGCAGATTGGACCCACAAATTAAAAATAAGGCCGGGCAGTCCCAGTAGAAATTACAGTCTGTCAGTTTGTAATCAGACTCTGACAGAACCTGGGCCCGGACCAAAAGCCTCCCGCAGTCATGACCAGCAGACGGGCACCGTGACGCTCCCGTCTGTTGTAATGATGTGTCCCTGCAGGCAGAACGTGGTAGTGCACGCTTGCACACAAAGCATGCAGACCCTGATGATACAGAAGTAACTGAGTACATTACAGTTAGGCCAAATGGGGGCGCTATACTATATTTATTATGCCTATCCCTCTAGTGGACCAAAAACAGCTGACTGACCTGTGTATTAATCACAACCACAATCGTCACAATCTTATTTTTATGGCAACACAGTCGCACATTTACAGAATTAATTATTAGATATTCAGTTATCAGATATAATAATAGTTTGCAGTTCACTGTGTACTCTGTAATCATCGCTTTAACAAAACGGGTCTTTCTGAAGTTTGAGAAAGCTTGGAGTGCTCATTTTCCTGCCTGCGTTGATTTGTTAATGTTAATGAGAGAAGCCACTCACACAGTTGAGGAAACTCAAATAGACATTTACTAAATCATTACATGTCATTCTTCTGTGACAATTATATCAATCATGGTGGATGTTTGAGTGAATTTATGATGTTTCTAAACTAAATGGTGGGTTGTCAAGGGTAAGAACATGCCACACCTTTGCTTCGGGAAAAAAAAACATAATCCTTTCCATGTTCTTAGAAACCAGAGAGAAGGCAGGTTCCCAACATACATTTTTTTAAACATCCCGTATCAACCTTCAGCAGTGAGAAAACCTTAAACTTACAGGCAGTACAAACAAAGCAGAGTCTTGACTTGAAAAATCCCTAAATGATCACTGTAAAACATTCAAGTTCACCTGATTAACATATGGTTAGTAAATGTGAGTAGATATTGCCTAGTTTCTGCACAGTCACATTTTATAGCAGAATAATGGGAAGTAAATGCTTGGTTTGAAAAATGATGGCCCTAACAGACAGCAAATGTCATGTTAGCTAAATACACCCTGCTAAAAAACAGCATGAATTCCATGCTGGTCCAGGCTGGTTCATACTGGTTAGTGCTGGTGTAGTACTGGTCTAGCTGGTATACCAGCACACCAGCAAACAGCATGGGATGTCGGGGTACCAGCAAACCAGCATTCCATGCTGCTTCCAGCAAAACCTACCTTATATGCTGATTACCAGCAATGCTGGATTTTTTAGCTGGGCAGTGAAGAAAATCAACTACGCCAAAATATTGGGACACGAAACCTTTTTCCCAACACAAGATCTCACTTCTTAATTAAGATACACTACTGTAAAGGTAATATGATGTGGCAGAAAAGGCTTTGAGAAAACACAGCTCTAACAGCAAGTTATGAACTGTTTAAATTACATAACAAAACAAAACGTTCCGTAATAATTTGCTCTCTGATTCTTACTGTAGTATAATGCAATTCTATGAAGGAATTAGAACAACATGATCAGTTCTACATGGTTTACACAGTGATGGTGTTGTCTGGCGACATGACTGGGGGTTTAACACTGGATAACTAATAGAGCAACTTGGCTGATGGTGTTAACACACAAACTGGGGGTTTTGCAAGGCAGGGATCAAGAGCAGAGGGAGGATAATGTTGCAACAAATTAAGAAAGTAGACGTCCCTTGTGTGATGGGGCCAGCGGCTACTTCTCTGGCATAGCATAGATTAGCATATCTTATTTTATCTTATTTTAGCATAGCTTAGCATAGTTTATGTTATCTTATCTTAGCTTGGCGTAGCTGATCGTTTAGGGTACTTTCGCAGTTTCTTTGTTTGGTGCGGATTCAGACTTTTCAGTTTGGTTCGAAGCAAAACAGCAGGTATGAAAGCTGCCTCAGACCATGTGGTCCAGTTTGTTTGGTGTAAAAAAACTTTGTTGAGGGTTCAGACTGTAGGACCAATAACGGGAGGTTGATTGTTTGAATGTTAAAAGTAAAAATTTGCTGAGATAGAACATTGTTATTAAGCCTCATGTCATAGTAATATTATGGAGGCAGTGAAATGTATCTGTTCATTCATTATTCTCCATTCTTTCCATTGGGAAAAGGCTACCCACCGAATTAACAACATGCCAAAGTCAGATCCACTCCCATCTACCAACTAATCATTGCTATCAAGTATAGGGGGATTCAGGTGATGAAGACATATAGGTCAGGCAACGTTTCCGGCGTAGCAACAGTGTTGACAGATGAACGTCCATACAGAGAGAACACCGTCCGAGTTCCATGAGTGGATTGTGCGCTAGAGGTGCTAATGTTGACAGGGTCTTCATTAGCATAAACCCCCCACACGCAATGTTATAATGCTGCCAACTTACCTGAGATATGGTTTTGTTTTTGAACAACTAAAGACAAAAACAAATATGAAAACAGCACACACAGTTATTATATATTATATATTATAACAGATTGCTATATAGGAGATTGGTTTTATAGCCTAATAAACAAACATGTTGGATTATTGTTATTCTGGTGTGTTTTATTTGGATAATAAAAAAGTTAGCAGTCAGTGTGAAAAGGCCTAAAGAGGTTTTATGTATGTCATTTAATAAAATCTTTCTCTCTCTCGATCTCTCTCACGCACACACACAAGCACACACGCACCCCATATGTGAGAGGATTTGTTGCTCCACCATCTGCCCACTTAGGAGAAGATAGATTGAGATGTGAGAGAGAGAGAGAGAGAGAGAGAGAGAGAGAGAGAGAGAGAGAGAGAGAGAGAGAGCACCAGTTGCCTCCCAATACGCCTTATATTCATATTGTGGGTATTCATTAAAATTCATCCTTGTACCTGATAGAGCTCTCATTACGACAACATCGCTTATGCTCGTGTGTAGTGATGTGTGTACATTGGGTAAACTGCTTCACTGTACTACCTTTATAAATATCCCTCTAGTCCAAGGTTAATAATAATACATTAATAATATCAAACGTTATTTATATAACCATTCCCATACAAGGTTGTAGCACAAGTTGAATGAAATAAGGACAGATGAAACTGGTGGTAAAATGAATATAAATCAACAATACAACAACCCATGAGAAATACAGAAACACTGTATAATTATGAAGGTGTTAGGGTGACCCTGGTGTGACACGCCAAATGGATTGCTAGACACACGTCCATCTGGGGAGCCGTCCATCAAAGCTGTTTGAACTTTCAAATCAAATAAAACTAAACATGTAAGCTCCACACAGGAATCTCTGCCCTTTGGAAAGTGACACTGTGGTAGTCAGTAGCCGATATAGTCCTTTCTCCTCATGTCATAGTTTCACATGCCCCAGGTCTACGGTATTTAGCTGGCCCTCGTCACATGACTATGGAAAACCTTTGTGACGTAAAAACCAAGTGTGCCTTGCACACAGTAACACGTGTTCTGCAAACAAGGAAACACGGTGTGGTGTGGTGCTATTCGTAGGCCGGGAAAACTTTATGAGCAATCAAGTTAAGTAAATTAAGTCAATTAAATGTCAAGATACATTATTTCTATTTGTTTTTTCTGTAAGTAATTTTTAACTGTAAATTAAAGTATATGACTTCACGTCTACTGTGATGAATCACATCAATTATGGTGTTGATATTTTATAATGGATAAAACTACTACAGTATCATATTGGTATCGGTATCGTTGAAAATATACATAAAGTATTGTATCACATTTAAATATTTTGGTATCGCCATCTCTTATTTCTAGTTGTTATTTTCAAGCCAGATATAAAAACGCATATGTGCCATGGATGATGTATATATATATATACGGTATATACGCGCCCACATATATACACACATATAAATGTATAGTGTACACATTCATTTTGTTCCACATATAATTCACATGCGGAATGCAGAAGAAATGAAACCTTGATCAGTGTTCTCCTGACTGGAAATCCCAACCACACACAATGCCAGCTGCTATGCTCAAAGACAGAATAATAAATATTCAATTATACTTTGTATAATGTCTCATACTTGCTTGCTCCATGCGTGTGTGTGTGTGTGTGTGTGTGTGTGTGTGTGCGTGCGCTCCAGAAGATAAACATTACACTCACAAAGCCTGTCCTTTTACCTTCAATGTTCCCCACCCACTCCCTACTAATGTCAGAGCGCCCTGTCATCTTGTCAGCGCAATGGGGATGCAGGTTACCGTGGCAACACTATGCGGCTTGCATTGGGGACAGTTTATCCCACATTAGTGAACATTTCATTGTCGAGTCGACCTCAAAAGAGCTGGTTTGAAGCTACCTGGTGCACGCACGTGCACACACACACCCTTGCGCGCACATGCACACGCGCACACACGCACACTAATAGACGTTCACACACACACACTCACACACACGCACACTCATGCACGTGCACACACACACACATGCGCGCACATGCACACACGCACACTAGTAGACGTTCACACACACACACAACCACACATGCGCACACACACACACACGTACGCACACGCATAGACGCGCGCACACACACACACTCACACGCACGCACCCACATACATGCACAGTGTCAGAATGTGTTTGTTTACTTAACAATGTGTTCGGCTGTCCGAGAACTATCACAATCATCCCTTTCTTCCTACCAGCAATCTACCACTTCCTGCCACCGCAGCCAACCCGATTGTTATGCCATGCTCATTACAGTGATGCAGAAGCAAGCCTCCTGCAGGAGTGCAGCCCAGTGACTATCTTTGTGCTGGAATCATCCAAATTACACCCTGGGCACCAAACTCACAATCATCCTTGTTCTGCCGCCCGGCGGTTAAAGGTGGAATCGATCATTCGGGAGAAAGACTGTTGATATTTGAACGGGATCAAAACAAACCCACTTCTTCAATTAGTGCCTCAGAAGCTCCACTTCCCTGCCACCCCTCCTTCCCATCTTTGTGTGGTGAGGTCTGCACCTCTTATGTTACAGAATAATGTTTCACAGTGCACAACGGAACGGACAGCTGGCGAACAGTGAGGACAGAGAAGACGTTAAAGGGGTGTTTGTCTCCAAGTGAAATGTGGGCTGTAAGACTGCAATGTGATTAAGGGCTATATAAGTAAACTTGGCTTGAGTTCAAATACAGTGAGGACTTACAGTATTGCATGTACTGAATTTGACTTAAAGGGTCTTATCTTACAATCACTGACTCCACCTTTAAATAAGCGCTTCAATGCAGACAGCAGATTGAAGCCCTCAGCTTCAAATGGCCAGAAAGACACGTCACGTCTCAAAAGGAGGAGGAGGATGTTCATGATTCTATTATACTTTACCCCAGACACACGTCTCTTCACTTCATACTCTGTACATGTGTAGGCCTAAATATAATATAATAGCAGTCCATCCCTGTTAAAATGTTACTTTTTAAACATTAAGCTTATCTGTATTGTTGTACAAACATTACTCTAACATGCTTTACTAGTTTTACATCAAAAATAAAACTAATACAGTAATAATTAATAAGGAATAAGACCTTAGCAACACATATAGGGTTACAGACAGAACATTTATTTTAAATGTTCCGATATTTACTACTGTTACTACCACCATAACAACACACAACACAATTTGCTTTAATCCAATCAGAGACAATACAACCACACCCATTCAGCATACCAGAAAAAGATCCATTTAGAACCATTCAATACAACTGATGAAGCTGGTTTTGTATGGGATCCCTGTATTGTAAACTAAAACCAGAGCATGGGCTTTTCCATTACCCAAGTAAGTGTAACATCGGCTCTGATTGTTGTCCCTACGGCAACCAACACGCCCGGCACACACAGAGAGAGAGAGAGAGAGAGAGAGAGAGAGAGAGAGAGAGAGAGAGAGAGAGAGAGGGGGGGGGCAGAGCTACATTACAAGTATCTCCTCCTGCTTGTCTCAGCTGGAAGAGTGCTGAGCTCAATTAAAAGGTATAGTCAGCCATCGTAAGCTAATGCACTTTTTGTTAAATTCACCCAAATATCACTTGCAGTCCCCTTACTTACTGTGTGCTGAAAAACACCTGAAAGTTGCACCCAACACGGGCCGAGCCCAACACAAATTTGTGCGAGCCCGACCCAAACTTGAATCGTGTATGGCTTTTTAAAGGCCGAACCCGGTTACAGCCCGTCATTTTACTACAACTTTCCCAGGCTCATGTCCATACCCTGCGCATCGCTGTGTGTATCAGATGCCTCAGAGATTTCAGTTCTAGGTAGTGCTAAACCTAATTTTATGATTCAATGACTAAATGTTATACTGAACAGCTGGATAGTTATTAAACAAAGAGAAAAATGTTGTTTTCGCTACGATGTTGAAGCAGGAGTCAAGAAGGAATAACATGCTAGTTGTCGTAGAAATGCTAAACAAGGCACAGAGATGTAGCCTATTCTCTCCGCATTAGGCTAATTCTTACACAGTATTATAGTATAGGTTAAAACAGGAGTTATTCTAAAGTTTTAATGTTATTTATTCATAAAAAATGACAGAGAAATAAAGACTGACCTGACTCAAACCCATCTCAAGCTCTACACCGCACAACACAACAATATCCTTGCTTTTGTGTTTCCACTGTGTGTGTGTGGGGGGGGGGGGGCAGGGGGTCGCTTCTGAGGGCGCGCCTATGCTTATTGAACGGAGTGTTTATGTTTAGATTTTACGTCCAATTTAGCAAGTATTCTCAAAATTTACTGACCTTTAACGCCTTGCCAAGTATATGTGTGTGTGTGTGCGGTGGGGGGGAGGTGGGTGGTGATTTGGGGGAGGACAGTTTTGAAGTCTGTAATAGTCTGATATGGTAAGACATGTGGGGGCAGGGGGATGAGGTGGGGGGGGGGGGGGGGGTTCTGGCCAGTTTAAAACTTCGGGACTGGCACAGTGGCAGGAAGACGCTAATCTGATTAAGGCTAATCTGATTAAGTAGATTGGGGCAAAGGGCTGGTGGTGTAACTTGATCGCAGCCACTCTAGTCAATGTTTGTTCTTCCACTAGACGTGACGCGGGGCAGCTCTCTGCTCGGCTTTGATAAAGAGAGAGGAGACTTTTCTATTTTTGACAGATGCCACGTCCAAGATGGGCAGTTAAAATACAATATATATTGTCTGCATAGCAAAGTGTGCAGACCCCGGAAGTTATTTCGCACCACTACATCGGTGGCAGAAGGCCATAAGTGAAAAGGATTTGACATCATGGACGACAACTAGTTTAATTTTCAGTTGTAAAACACAGGTTTATTTGACACAACAAATCTTTTTCAAAAGGACAATTCCAGAAAGGACAAGGTCTGGAGTTTGCAATAGTTGTGGGAGTGTACATGAGTAGCTTGCTAATTATCTACCATAAAAAGGAAGTAAATGTCAGACTGGAAAAGTAGTTTTGTTGATCCAACATGCCCAGTGGAGTCCCTGTATCACTCTACACGCCCTAGCTCAAGCCTTTGACCTGCTCCTGATGCCTAAAGAGTCATAGCTGTGGGTCCATGCACTGTATCTGTACTCACTGTGGGTCTATACACTGTTAATGTATCAATGTAGGTCTTAATACTGTAACTGTATCACTGTGAGTCTTATTACTGTAACTGTATCACTGTGGGTCTTATTACTGTAACTGTACTCACTGTAGGTATTATTACTGTAACTGTATCACTGTATGTCTTATTACTGTAAATGTAGGCTACTAACTGTGAGTGTACACACTGAATGAAAGCGTCAGCTAATGGCATGATAGTATAAAGCTAGTGTTTCAGCTGTTCCCGTAATAATGTCGTGCTGTTGTTATGACCCACGGTGCGCTGTCCTGCTCAGCCCTGACTGCCATAACACCTTGAGGAGAGGATGTGTGTCCACTGTCCTCCAGGGTCCACTGGCCACAATCCATCCATCAACACCCAGGAGGACCTCCACACCTCCAGAGCTCCGGAGGGTTTTTTTTCTCTTTCTCTCTCTCTCACTGTCTGTCTGTCTGTCTGTCTCCGGATGACAGATGGGTCAAAGGTGACAAGGTCCTCTCCACAATGCCTGCGAGCGCATTGCTAATAGATTTCCCACCCCTGGTCCCTTGCTGTCAAACAAACAAATTATCAGATGGTTGTGTCCCTGGGTGACCAACTTTGGGTTGCAATCTATGAAAATTACTCTCTCTCTCTCTCTCTCTCTCTCTCTCTCTCTCTCTCTCTCTCTCTCTCTATCAACCACTCTATCTCTCTCTCCATAACCCATCATTCCCTCCCCCCCCCCTCTCTCTCTCTCTCTCTCTATTAACCTCTTTCTCTATCAACCCCTCTCTCTCTCTCTCTCCCTTACTCTCACACACCTGCATCCCCACAGTAGGCTGACCAATCAATCATGACCGCCCACTTCCTGCTTGGCAGACAGACAGACAGACAGACAGACATACAGGCAGACAGACAGGCAGGCAGACAGACAGGCAGAGGAGATGTGGCTAATTAAGCGCAGAGAGAACACAAAATCACATCCAATCTCGGGACTGATGGGCGCCACATGTGACCCTCCACACAATAAGAGACTAGTGGCAGAACAGCAAGCCTGATTGGAATGGCAAGCCTTCACACGAGGCCTCCCATTGGAGCAGAGCTAAAACAAGCCTGCCTCCCATTGGACAAAGCCAGAGAATAATTTAAGAGTCAGTTAAGAAACTGCACAGTATTTGTCACACGGCTGTAGCAGCGGTTTATTTCTAATCTTTTGTTTAGATGGCTCCTCCTCCTAAAGTTAACAACAGCCAGTTGTTAAGAAGGTCCTGATTGAGATGTTTCAGTCTATTGTTAAGAGGGTCCTGATTGAGATGTTTCAGCCTATTGTTAAGAGGGTCCTGATTGAGATGTTTCAGCCTATT
>JAODOY010077540.1:0-15577 GCA_025399855.1 Forbesichthys papilliferus
ATGCCAGCTCTGAGTGTGTGTGTGTGTGTGCCAGTAGTGTATGTACTGTGTGCATGTGTGTGTGTGTGTGTGTGTGTGTGTGCGCGCCGGTAGTGTATGTACTGTGTGTGTGTGTGTGTGTGTGCCAGTAGTGTGTGTACTGTGTGCATGTGTGTGTGCATGTGTGTGTGTGTGTGTGTGTGTGCCAGTAGTGTATGTACTGTGTGTGTGTGTGCCAGTAGTGTGTGTGTGTGTGTGTCATGGCTACGGCGTGTGCTTGTGACAAAAAGGCCAAACAGCAGCAGAATGATGCGGTGGCAGCGACCGGTTGGGAGAATGTGTAGGCAGCTGAAGTCATTCATGCGCTTCCCGAAGCTGCCGAGACAGGTATCAATGGAATGGAAAACCTGCACGCGGTCTGCCGCCTCTTCTCCTCTCTCCTTTTCATCAGCTTCTATATATAGGCTCCTCACACAGGTTATTGGTTGATTGTGTTTCCATGGTAATGTCAGTCACTCACCACGGGAAGCCATATATACGCCTTTATTGTCTGTCGCTGGACGGTAACGCGTTCTTCTTCTTCTTTGTTCTAAATTTTTATTAATTATTGATTCATGGATGATTGATTTAGAACCTCTGGCCGCTGGGCGCCCCAGCAGTTCGTGTGTGCATGAGACATTCAATGTGCGTGTGTTGTTATTGTAACAGCTGTGCTGATAGATTGCATTCTCCAGCTGCTGTCTTTTTAATACAGTAGTTCTTCTGCATTATTTCAGGTCAATGAATGTGACTCGTTCAAATGTGTGCATGAGATACAATTCTTGTTTTGGGTGGTAACACTAAGCCTTTGAGTTCCCTGGAACTCCATTTGCCCACTTCTTTCTAGCTGCTTGCCTTACAACAAAGGATTAAAAGTAGACTAAATGCTCGCCCTATATTCAGTAATCCTGGCTGTTCCTCTTCATTGCTTCTATTTTCATTCTTGTTTGCTTTCCACCTCCTCTCAAACTCCCCTCTGCCTGTGTGCCACCTCCTCTTTGCTCTGTAGTTCACTGTTCTGTCGCTCCTTCGGAGAGAGTAATTATCCCCCTCTGTCTTGGTGCCTTGTGGCACCATTCAGTCGCCATCATAATCTCACTTGCTATCACCCATTTGCTCTGGTACTCGTGTGTGTGTGTGTGTGTGTTGTCCGCTGTTTCGTTTAATGTCTGCGTCTTGCACAAGCCTGAACTGAGTGAATACTTGCTCTCATTTAAGCCATTATGAAGATGATTCAATACATGTCTTTCTTGGCCTGCAGTGACATTAGTGAAACTACCATCTATTTATTTCACCCCCATTGGTGTTCCAGTGAACAGTAGATTTATAATGACACCAATGGCACTTTGTCTGCAGAAATCACATTTATGCATGTTACAGATCTGGGATGAGGCTTATAGACCGGCGTTGGTGATTATTACAGACTTAGACATAACGAGGACATGATCATGGAGGAACTGTCAGCAAATATGCTCTGTGAGAATATCTGCTCTTCTTGATGGCCTCTGTTTCAAATATATACAGTATTATGTCAATGTTTTATTGTGCCCCGAAGAATTATGACCAATCAGACATTTGTTCTTGAACTCGAGCTGTATTTGCAACTTTCATAATCCTATATACCTACATCAGATTTCAGAATAACACCAATGAATACATATATGGTGAATTGGGAATGAGAACAAAACATAAAAAATATACTTTTTTTTCCCTGTCTGAACAAAATAAGATTTAGACGGCAGAATCTTGTGTTCAAAATTCCATGCACTCTGAAAAGATGGCAGAACATTTGCTAAAAATATTTATGTGATTCTAGTTATGTATGTTTGTATGTTGTTAGTTTCATCATGGTTAGAAGGCAAACAGAAGACAGTATCATACAATGTAGCTGATGAGATGCATAGATCAAAAGGGAGATGTTGGTTGTTAGGTTAATGTTTTCATAAAATAGCTGTGAATGTAACAGGGAGCTCCTCAATTAGCTCTATACAGACAACTGGAATGAGTCATGGGCAGGTATTCTGAAACGGGATTCTTTGGCGGGAAGGGATCTACTGTATATCTCCTCCTAGAGGGCAATTAGCTGGGTGGTGAGCAGGGCGATGGCTCAGATATTAGAATGTTTGTGATATTGACACACACACACACACGCACACACACACACACACACACACACTCAAATAAAGCCCAGTATCAGTATCTCTGAACATCAGATCCCCCATGGAGAACACATGCGGTGTAACACTCCCTTGTGGTGTTAACACAACTGTTGTAGTAATCTAATAATGGCATATTTTGTCACTGATCTAAAGTTGAGTGGGTATTATATTCATGTGTGTAAAAGTATTTACTGTAGTGAAATTTATAGTTTAGATTGTGCTATACTGTACATAATACATTATGGAGCAACTGAACCCAAAGTAATATAATAGTAATATTTATAATAGACTTTGTTTGTAGGGTACCTTTAAAAACTGAGTTTCAAAGTGGTTAAACAGAAATATGAATGGAGAGAAAAAAGGCTAGAAAATAATAAAAAAAGATGACATGATAACAAGCCTATAAAAAGTTCAAGACGAAGCTGACCTTAAAAGTCCTGCCCCTTCTGACCAGTTTAATTTCCTCCTCTAAAATGCCACACCCTCGATCCATCGTCCTTGACGGAAGAAACCAGTGAAGTCCCACTGTCACAGAGAGTTATATACATGTGTATATATAACCACACAGTTATTCGACAAATGTTCAGACAACATCAAAACACCCCAATGCATGTATAGTATTCTACTGTATAGCACAATTAAAGGCCCAAAGATAAACCTGTGCTTTCAATCTCAGTAATCCTATTACCGCAAGTATCGGCTTTATACCAGGGGTCGCAATTTTTGCTATGTAGGTTCACAGACAGCAGTTCATCCATTACCTCCAAACGGGATGCAGCATGTAATCCATTGTTGTGGAGTTCCTGTTCTAGTACAATGAGCGTTCTGAGTGTATTGTCATTTTCCTTTGTTTGATTATCCCATGAGAGGAAAATAAACAAAATGTCCCTTTTAGAGTTCTGTCCTCTAATTATCTCTTCATTGACCCATGTGATCTTTCCCTCTAATGGCTTTCATTCCTTCGTTAACAGATAACCTTTCTCTCATAATGCTCAAAGGCTTGTCTAATCCATTATGTCTTTTGTTCTTCTTTACAGTACCCCCACTTCCCCTCCTCAATAAGGCAAAGACTAAGATAAGAGAGGTTCAACACCAAACAGCAATGTGTGTTTTGGAGAAGCATATCGATGGTACTGTAGCTTGGGAGAAGAAGATTGTTGATTTTTACTTTACTCTCTGTTGTGGACTACACACACACACACACGCGCAGACATGCACACCCACCCACACACCCACCCACACACACACACACACACACACACACACACACACACACACACACACACACACACACACACACACACACACACAGACACACTAACACTACCCTCCAACTGAGAACTGAGACACTTTGACATAGCACTTATACCAGACATGGCAATTATACCCTCAGTAAAGGCAAACGGTTCCAATACTTTTTAATAAAAGTGCCAGCTTGATGTTGCGCCAAAGATTTTTGATAAACGAGTTCCTTTTTGGCTGGGAAAAAGGCCAGAAAAGGCCAGGTACTGTGCATTATCCAAAGGCCACAGAACACATTAAGTGAGTAAATGCCATGTGTAAATCGGTCCTCTGCACACCTCTGCAGCTCTGCCTGCCACTGCAGAGTATGTAGTGGGGTTGATAGGAATGGAAGGGGAAGATTGGGGTGGGTGTTCGAGCAGTTATTTCCCTCTAGGTGAGTCGGAACCAACTGATTGGTCAGAAAACTGTCAGACTGCCCAGTGGAACAGATGAAGCTCCATTTAAAAGGCTCATAGTCTAAATAGGTGTACACAGCAAATGTTTCCTTATGGCATTTATTTGGCTGCCAACAATATTGGGACGGTTTAAGATGTAATCTCATAGAAATCAATACAGAAGTCCACAACGTATGGTGTGTGCAATGCACATGCTATATTTAACCAAATACCCAGCAAGTAACGAGAATTCTTTCCTTCGATAACAGCTAGCAGAAGGCCTTGTCAGGGGACAGAAGCAATTCAGCTCTTTCCAAGTGGAGCCGGAATAACCCTACCGGGATAAAGCCGAGCATCAGATTGAGGGAAGAGGATTGAGCTGATCTGCGTGGAGATGGGGACCGTGCCGGGCCAGAGGACGAGCACGGTGTATTTCACAGCCCAGTGAAGAGCCACATGCTTGTGTCTGGGAGAACCAGCTGCTGCTCTCCGCCCTGAGTCAATCCATCCACTCCTGTTCATCTGCGGCTCCATTACCTCTGTCTATAATAGGTATCTGTCCTCTGTGGAGCGTGGAGCATTCCTTTTTCCTTCCCGTCGTTTAAGAGGAGAATGGGGGACACTCTAACTGCAGGCTTCCCCTTCAGGGGAAGTGGGAGAGATTCCTTAAAGCCCTGCCCGCCTCCCCCCCAGAGATGCAGGGAGAAGAAGGGAGAGAGGAGGCTTAATAGGGCCCTGTGGGCGGGAGATGGAGCACAATGAAGGAGATGGATTAGGGATTTGACAAGGCGGGGGACAAGCGGAGGCAACTCAATATTCACCCTGATGTTGCCGGCGGTAAACTTGGAGTGGAGCAACGCCAAGCTAAACATGTCATCTCCCCGCTCTTACTTAATTTACCGACTCTTCTCCTTCTCCTTACTCCCTAACTTTGCCTACTTTCTCTCTCCTCCTCTTTACCTCCATGTGCTCATTGCTATTCTCCTCTGCTCTCCTTCCGTCTGTTCTGTTCTATCAGTGCCAGACCATGGGTGGTAGCATTGGGACAACTGAATGGCTTACGATGAAACGAACGGAATTAGAATCGCACTCCTGTGTTATCTTCCCCATGACTCTTGTTGTAGGTTCTCTAGAACCACATGCACCTTTGTGGATACTTGAGTTTCAAACGTCAACCTCAGCAGAATGCAGGAGTTCAAGAGAAGGACAAAACACTTGTCAAACAATGTCACAGAAGGTCAGAAAGATAGTATTATTATCCTACAAACAATGTTATCAAAGCTGTTCCTATAGCCTTGACCTACTCCATAGGCTGTGCGTAAACCTTAGTATCCCTGACCAATATTTTCCCATTCTCTGGGGGTAAAGGCTGTCCAAGGGAGGGGCTTCGACCTTCAGCTTCAGCTTTAACATATTGAAAGGATTAATATAGACACCGTTATCAGGGATTTCACGCTGGATTAGAGGTCTTCACATGCTCTCTCCTCTCACTGACTCTGCAGTTCCCCCGGAGACGTGGAGCGCAACGAACTTCAATCAAATACTTGGATTAGGTATGCAGTCGTCATTATCTACGTAGCACTGTGTGTGTGTGTGTGTGTGTGTGTGTGTGTGTGTGTGTGTGTGTGTGTGTGTGTGTATTTTGGTATCAAGCCGCTACTACAAGCATGCTTTCACCCCACTCTGCTGTCTATGTGTTGCAGTTTACAGTACAGTAGGTACTGTATGTACGTGTGTGTGTGCGCGCACACATGTGATTGCGCAGGTGTGCCCCAGCAAATCTAATCCTCTGGGGCTGCTCAGTAAAGGGTCTGATTTATTTGTGGAGTAAATTCATCTTCCTGATGGCACATCTGCTGTTATGCCGAGGACATAGTCTGCACTCCGAGCATGTTGGTGCTGTTCTGTGTGATTACAATGACTGGGCAACGAGTCTGTGTGTTTGTATGTGTGTTTACGGACATGCTTCTCCCTGTGGCTCGCACGGTTGCCTGTACGAGTCTGTATATTTTTATATCTATTGCTGTTTTAACTGTTAACTGTGCAGGTGTTGATAAAGTCCTGCACGCGTGGCTTACCCTAAACCCTCCAGTGTCACTGAGTAAACCCAATACGTCAATGTTTAATACGTATAGAAGCGCTGGTAGATCCAGTAAAAATACATTACATGCATCTGTGGTTGGTACACTGCATTCGCTTTACATGGAGATGCCTGTTTTGTTTACAATCGATAACTACTGTCGTGCGAATGCCTGTACAATACGGTGTCAGTTTGACATGCTAGCTTGTTTGTGTGGGAGCGGTTTTGGGGCCTTTTTGTTTTGATGCTGTCATAACATATTGTACTTGAGTGATTACCTGTCACAATCTTTGTGTTGGGGCTCGCGTTCCCTTCACCACGGTTGCGTCTCCATCCCTCTCTCTTCTTCTCTCTTCTTCTACCTCTACCAGTCTCCCCTGTTCTGCTTCCTGTCGGTCCCTTCCCTTGCAGTGATTTCCAGTGAGGCACATCGATGGTGAGTGGTTATTTTGATCACTTTCCTTTTTGCTCTCAGGGCTCTAAAAAACGAAGACGAAGAATGCGAGTGTGTTCTGTTGAACGCCGGGCCCGCATGCTTATGAAATATGAGGTGCTACACAACACACACTCCTGGATGAGGTTTATGTATTTTTTCATAGGTATAGATTTGACAGTACATATTCTTACAGTGTATTGTTTTTCTTTTCTTTTATAGGACACGGGCAGGGGTTTCTGGAGGGGATGCAGGCAGCCCTGCACTTGTATTGCATTTCTCCTGGAATTTTACAGTATACAACCTCGCTTTAGCCATTTCCGCTGCTTCCGAGGACAGAACTTTGCGTGCGCTGTTCAGGTTGTGCCTGCCCACATCACAAGGACAAATGCCTCAGCCCTTTGCTTTTCCAATCAGACAAATGTCTGTGGTTAATGGGAGGCAGTGCTGTTGTTGCACCATCGTATTGATTGTGAGCACCGGCCCTCACCACAACACTGACCCCTGCGACCGCCTAATGGCTCTGAGTAATAGATGTGAATATCATTAGTGAGTGTGGTGTCTGTAGGTGTGTGTGCGTGTGTGTGTTTGTGAGTGTGTGTGTGTTTGTGTGTGTGTGTGACGGAAGTGTGCTCAAAGTAGTGGGATTAATGTGAAATGAATCACATGTCTATGCTTGCTATGCCAATACAAGGCATAGCAAAAGCGTGCGTGCGTGCACTGCGTTTATTCTTAGGAGCATTTGCCATGCCACCTGGTAGTTAAGGCTTAATGTCAGGTCTTCAGAGAAGCACAGTGAGGACAGCCGACCCGTGAGTGTGTATGGACTACTGCCCCATGTTGTGACGGACGCTGGCTCTGATAGTATGTGACATCTCCTTATTGTCTGCTGGGTAACAAATGTCGGCAGAGGTTGGGCCGGGCTCCAGCGTCGGGTCCCAGTTTGAAGGGGAGCATGAGGCTGTGGGAGGAAACCCCTAACCTGACATGCTCGATGAATTGTTATTCACAAGTCCATCTGAAGAGCCGTCCATCGGAACTGTTTGTGAAGGGCAGGCACTTTACAAACACAAAACATACTTGGCAGTTGATTGGATGAACCATCTGGACGTTTTCGCTGTCGGCAACCATAAACCACGCCGCACGCCTAAACAATGCCCGAATAGCTATTATTAGCATGCTGATTGGTACTCTGACACATTCCCAATGATTCCTAGGCTTTCCAGACTGATTCTCGTGGCAAAATTAAACTGCAGCTGGCCAGTTGAGGATGGTCTTGCAGGCTAGGAAACTCCATCACCCCTTGTCTATTTGAAGGGGTGATGGATGCAGTCCCCACTCAGTACCCTTATGGGGGCAGAATAAATTACTAAAGGACAATTCCATGCTTTTTGACCTGGATCTAATTAGAATATTTTAGCTATATCTTTTCAATAACATTGGTCAGTTCTGTTCAGAGTCTCCATTGTAAATGTATTAAAGCCTACACAAATTCAGATTTTAAACACTTTATTGAGGTAAAATACATAACTTTTAATTAAGTTAGATGCTAGGTCAAATTAAAGTCAAATTACAAAAATATAATCTTCCCATGAGAGCTTACAATGAGAGCTACTAAAGACATAACCATCCCTCAACTAACGGGGGCTTTATATTTGCCAGTGGGATGTGATAATTATCTCTTTTAGCTTTTCCAATTGTTTCCACTATCCCACATTGCCTTCTTGCATCATTTATTGTTGCCTGCTTTTAATGTGGCACACACACACACACACACACACACACACACACACACACACACACACGCAAACACACACCCACGCACCCACGCGTGCACACACACACTATATGTTGTCAACAGAACATTAAAGGACAGATGGAAGCCTTGGGGTAGAGTTATGCTTGATTTTAAACAATAGATGAGGAATCTATTTTAATATCCTTCTGCTGATTGGGGACATGACACACATGAATGAAAGCAATGACACTTCATTAGCTTGTAATAGTATCGACCACGCAGAGTAAATGCCACGTTTAAGTGGACAGCATACAGAGACAGAGGCTTTATGGATACCAAAGCACATTGATTACTGAGCACTGTAGCCTTTAGTCCATAGAAGTTTGGAGTTCTGTAACACACACACACACACACATACACACACACACACACACACGCACATGCGCACGCACACACACACACAGGTACATTAGGTTAAGTGAATGCACAGGAGAAAGAAAAGCAGGCGTGAACACAATGTTCCTGGTGTCAACAAAGAAGTAATGGCTTAATTCAAAATCCCTGAAATTAGTTTGGTCTCTCATGTCCTTCCATTCCATATGGTTCCATATGGCAAACCACACCTTTTACTGTAAACACACCATGTACTGTATTGCCTGACATCTGCTTACTGTAATCGCTGTGCTTACAAGAAGAGTAAACCATATATTTCATAAGTGTGTTAGTGCAAACAAATGTTGTATACATACTTGCAGTCAGTAATATGATACAGATAAAGTAGTGCTGCTGTCTATAATGGAGTGGCTGAATATACCTCCCCATGGGAGAGCTGCGCAACCCTACTTAGAATTATGACCACCAATCTATTATGTACGGTATAGCTGCTCTATGCTATGTAACCGTCATATATTGTGTGTGGCTTACAGTTGGAACTCCTCTGCCTATATTAAGTCCAGGTTCATGGGCAAGCCTCCAGGCATTGTAAACACCAGGCCATGTACAACCCTACTTCTCATGCCCGTGAGTGAGAGTGTTATTAGAGAGCTTCCCTCAGACGTGTGGCTTGTGTTAGCTGTCACAGTAAATGAGCTACACAGACACTGAATACTCCTGGTGTCTCTCTTGTGTTTCCATGTGTGTGTGTGTGTGTATTAGCTTGCATTGTGACATGTGTATTTCTTTATACATGGTAATGATTAGCGGTGAGGTTCCGTGGCACCGGAACCAACAACCTTTACCTAGGTGCTGCCTTATGTACACACGGGACAGTGAAGCTCACCTGAAAGTTAACCAAAGTTCCCTGAGAATATATGTTCATAAGCTCAAAGTGTCAAGATGAATTATTCCCTCCTTGATCGGCTCCTTATTAAAGCAATCTGTCAGTATGCAGTACATTACGTTTGCATGTTTGTGTGTGTGTGTGCGTGCGCCTGTATTTCCGTAAGAAGAAAAGAACCCTTACAGCCCAGAGCTATTCTTCATTTAGAGGCACAAGCACTATAGCTATAGTTAGTAGCAACACCTAATAGTATAGTATTAACACCTAATTCTAACTCCAATATATCATGTCTGAATATATAAATTATTATTTGGGGTTCAATATTACTTTGCAGTACCTCTGCACTGGGGTGAGTGTAAAGGGTTGGCCATATTAGTGGTGAAAGCTTTTCCCAGCCACAATATGTGTTGAATAACACATGGGGTAATCCTTTCCCAGTAGCTGCTAGGCATATGTCCATTTATGGGTGCCTTGGCTCCTGTCTTGTGTGAATCTACAGCCAGCAGATTATATGGTGGCACTGCACTTACCGAAAAGACACAAACCAACCCCTGGCATTCGCTGCACCTTGAATCAGCCAGCGCACAATACACCGTGCACTGCAGTGTGTCAGTGTGTGTGTTGGTAAACGTGTGCACACGCGTGTCTTCGTGTGTATAGCTATATATACAAAGAAGCAATATCCTCCAGTATGAGTCACAGGGTGGAAATTAAGCCTGAGATGATCTCTTTTCTCAATGAGCAAACACTTCATTTTGACAGATCATTAACTAGACATTATCTTTCATTAGGCTCCTCTGCATTACTTATTCAACACCCCTAGGACACACATGCACAAACACACACACACACACACACACACCACACACACAGATGCACAGAGATTGATTGTTGTGTTTGATACACTGCACTCAGAACAATATCTGTGCCTGTGAATTTGACATTTAAAGGAATGGTTTTTCTGCCGAAACAGGAAGCCAGGATTCTCAGTCGTCAGTCTGTAAAAAGTTTTGCTACCATTCATTATGGTTCAATGTACATCTACTGTCGAATCATTTCTCTGCGTTTCCCCTGTTCATTTCCCCATGAGCATTATTATACCCCGTTTGCACAGCTACTCTACAGACAGGGTAATCAGATTGACAAGGGGTTTTAACAGCAGAGACGAGCTGGCAGCGTGTAATGTGCACAATAGGGGATGCTCTTAACAGGTAAGAGTTTTCACAAATGATGAAATTATTGCACAATGTAGTGGTAATTTATGCCCCTCTCTCTCTCTCCAGTTCATATTGTGAGTGCAGGATGTATTTCCTCCTACAGAATCATGCAACAGAATGGAATCAGCAACGCAACTGTACCAACAAACCCAGTGGGGACAATAATATGGCATTGCTTTTATGGAGGGCGGAGGCAGAGGCCGAGGTGGTTTCCGGTCCACCAAACTCCATCAATCTGTCTGCTCGGCAACTTCGGCACTTTTCTTATTTGCTCTTTACATCATCCGCTGCATGTGGCCGCCGGTCTCTCTGCTCTCCATCCATCTCCCTTTGCACATTAGTTTTTTGTGTGCTTATAAACCTTGCCAGGGCTCAGCGGACCCCAGCAATCTATTAAGGTGGTTTTATGGCTTTTCCCCAATGATGGCTATTTAGCTGTCCTCACCAGATGCTGGGCAATTTGTTATTGTAAGTGTTTGTCCAGCACATTTGTTTGTTATGGAGATAACAGGGAGACAAAGCTGTGGGAAGTTAAGTGACACACACACACCCAAGACAAGGATTGAGGGAAAAATAATTAAAAAAACACGTTCATACAGTACATTACATGTATGTTCATTTTTTTGCAATACAATGGTAAATTCACCTTCTTATTTTTTACCTTATTTTAGGATAGACACGTGGCCATCTATGAAAAATACATTTGAAAATCAAGACACATTGTTCCCCATAGAGGACTTACTGGCTGGCGTGTTATCCCTTCTACCATTTAGTAGATCTGCTCTGAATGTCAATTGTGTTCTCACAGGGAATGAGCAGATTGAGAACAACACAACAGGCTCCTGAGGAAACCAATTTGTACCTTGTGGTTTAAATGTAAAACCATGTCCCTTTGGGCCACTAAACAGCACATTTTCATCTCTGATGATGTGTGTGTATGTGTGTATGCACAATATTTCATTCATATTGAGCAGTGATTAATTATCTGGGAGGTCAGGTGAGACTCTTCTGTAGTAAGACATTTTTCTTTCATCCATCATGCCTTACAGTAGATAATGAACTGAATAGTTGTTACACTCCAACCCTGTTGCCCTTCAAACTCTTTCTTTCACACCCTCCCACTCTCCCTGTGCTGTACATCCAGATAAGGTTGAAGTTTGACTCGGAAGATAGTACATTTCACGTAGGGGACAATAGAGAAGCACTCGGGCAATTATATATATATATTGTATCTGTAAATCTATGAAAATGTACAAAAAGTACAAGGAATACATTCTGTATCAATCCAGCGTGAGAGCATGTGTGTGAAGTGAATAAAACCCTGGTGTTATACCTTAGAGTCTGCTACATATGGGCATTATCCTGACTCATTGCCCTCAGGTTGGAGATGAAAACCAAAATAAAACTAAACACAAAAGAATGGAAATTGAATGGTTGCTACATTTCTGTAAATTGATCCTACTGTTTTTACCGAAACACAAAATGTCAATTTGTTTTTGTTTTGCATAACATGGCAGATGGATGAGTTTTGTAAACACCAACCGTCTGTTGATCAACCACTGTAGAGGGCACCTCTGGATTGTGTGCTCTGTATGTGTGTGTGTTTGTGTGTGTGTGTCCCTGCTTATGGGTCTTGGTTGTCCGCTCGCATGGTCAAAGACTGTGTATGCACACGTGTCTTCCATAATTTGTGCTACAGATGTCGGATGACGAGGATACCTCTGGGACAGACGAGGATACGTCTAGGACAGACAAGGATACGTCTGGGACAGACGAGCATACGTCTGGGACAAACTCATCAAGGACACGGAGAGATTAAATGACATTAGACAGTAAAAAAGGCAGCAAGGTGGGGGTGAATAATGCATAATGAAAATGAGAGAGTAAGCATTCTAAACTCATTGGTAATTCATCCTGGTTTCTGATGTTCGAATACACTGACTAGCCCATAGCTTACTATACACTGTTGGTGCCCCAAGAAAGCCCAAGAAATGTATCACTTAAAGGGAGGGTTAGTCATTCTCGAGAACGCTTGCTAACTTTGAGCTAAAATCGAAACAGTTTCGCTCCACGCTTCTCTGCAGCGCCGCCTCACACATCGAAATGCATTGTGAAGCAAGGCGTAGTACTTTGTTGTTGTGAGCGGTGTTTGCTACTTCATTTATTTTACTATTTGCACAGGGCTGTGTATAAGTATCAGATTATATTTCAACACGTACAGAGAGAGCGAAATGCTAAGAGATTGAATTTGGCAATAGGTGCATTAGCTTACATTTAGCTTGCAATAGCTGACTTACCATTTATTGTTTGTGCTTACATGCACAATGTACATTTGGGTGTGTTTGTCTGTATGTGTGTGTGTGTGTGTGTGTGTGTGGGGGGGTGTGTGTGTGTGTGTGCATGTGTGTGTGTGTGTGTGTATCCATTCAAGATAATGGGACACAGATCTCAGAGCCTTTGACATCTGTCGAAAGCTCTTCCAGTTTTGAAACATCTCTCAGAAAAGAGCTGCCAATGACAGCCTACATACCAGGAAGAGGTCATGACCTCTCTTCCCTTGACACCACATCACAGCAAAGAATAAAAACAATTAACGTCAAATTTGATTTTGCCAGACGAATCTGAAGAGAATCTAATCACATTTTTGTCTGAAGGTCAAAGATTTGGTCCTTCCACCACCACTATATCAGATCAGCGGATCACAGTGGGAAATGGCCATTGGAAAGAGATGGAGAGATATAGAGAGAAGGAGGAAGAAGAAATAGTGTGTCAGGAATGTAAAGATACAGCCAAGAGAATGAGCAGTCATTTCGGTTTAGGGCTGAATTGAGTTTGGATCGAAGGAAAGGGATGAGAAAATGATGTGTGTCTTTAAATAAATGTTTACTTTATGGATTTAAAGTCCACCTTTTTGGTAATTGGTATTAGTGGTTGCATTGCAATAGCTCACCACCGCCAGTGGAAGTCTGACATGTAAATTGATGGGGCATTATTCATTTACGGTGTGTATGTTGTTGTGAGAGGGGTCTAACCTCTTTGGGCACCATCAATCAGCCACTGCAACTGCATTGGTGTGTGAAGGCCAATTGGCAGCTCTCATGTGGAAGTGTCATTGTGCTTTATAACACTGTCTACCATAATTATTTTGTCTTTGTGCCAAAATGTGTGTGGGGCTTACGAATTCCAAGATAAAATACAAATGATAGATTTCACTTGTTGGCATTAAAAGAAGGAGTTTTAAATAGCCTCACGTTGTTTAGCTGCCTCAGGACCCATGAGAGTGAAGAGTACGTGACTGGCCTTTGTTTTGCTCCTGTTGGCATCACTCTTATTTTGATTATAGATTTCTACACCCACTACATCCCTACAAAACACACACACACACACACACACATGCACACACACACACACGCACACACACACACACACACACACACACGCACACACACACACACACACACAATAGCATGCACACACACCTGAGTGATACATTTCAGTCAGGATTCCAGAGTGGCATGATTAACATTCACCATGCAGGTTGGCTCATGAGAGAGGGCTGTCAAGGACAATTGACTCACCTTGGGGATGTGGCGGATGCATCTCAATACTCTAATGACAGTCCCCTTTCTGCTCTTCTCCTTAACCCTTCTCTTGTGTTGTCTCTTGTCATATTTTCTGTCATATTCTTTGTCCCTAACAAGGGTCAAATGTTCCTTTGTGTACAGCGATTTGGAGATGGTCACCATCTACTGCGTGCATCTGCACTGAAATCAATCGTGGTCTAAACAAACCGCAGGTTCTCTATTGCATTTTAATCACTTGGGAGAAAGCATTATGATACAAAAAAAACACTACTAATGAGACCATGTTAGATTGGTTAATAAATTAAACTGAAAGGAAAGTGTGTACAAAGTTCCTCTAATCTCATTGTCGGGTGTAGACAATATTACTGTAGATCAAGGCCACAACACCACACTAATCCTGACAGAAAGTTGGCATGGTGCCCAGTTTCTGCTACACTGCTTTGTGATACAGGAAGGTTGTCTATGGGTCGCTGCACACTCTCTTATGTGTGTGTCCTCCTGGAGGGGTTTATCTATTGTGTGCTGTCCCCATAAGTGCTGCCACACACACACACACACACACACACACACACACACACACACACACACACACACACACACACACACACTGCACACAGATAACATTCACATCAGTGACTTGTTGAATACCCTTATTTTGCTTCTCAGGCTGTAAATCCCACCTAACTAACTTCCATTGATTTCCCACACTTTCGCTAGCCTTCATGTTTGCCCTTTTCTTCCCCGCGTTTAAACCACTTCACCTTATCTCCTTTAATTTACCCAAATCGAATGGCTATCCATACAAAATCTATGAAAGACTCAGTTGATTTTGAGAAAGCAAAATAAAACAAAAAGCTGTCGATACTGACAACTTGTTCATAACTGTTAAAACCCTCTCCAGACAGGTGTGGATTATTAGACTTCAGACTATACTCGGGGTTCATAAAACAGATTAACTCAAGTCATATATAGGCTACATTTTTCCAAGGACATTAACAGTTTCGACCCACATGAAAAATATTTATCTTGGTATCACTTCCAAATCACTGTGACAATCGACTAGAGTACTGTACTTCTTACTGTAGGTCACTTAAAATTGTCACTTTATTGTAATTCCTATTGACCATACAGTATATTGAAAGCACTGCCTTGGACAATTATCCCTGCTGACAAAATTGCACGCTAAAATAAAAATCTGTCTTCCTGTGACATGCATATAGGAAATGTACAATAATACCTGGAATTGGAAAGTCCTGCCTAGATTGTATTTTATTCAACCATAATTTGAGTAAAATATTTGAGAGAGAGAGAGAGAGAGAGAGAGAGAGAGAGAGAGAGAGAGTGTTTCACACATGTTGCACACATGTTGAGTGTAGCAGTGACAGTGACA